>JBAWJQ010002940.1:0-273074 GCA_037783105.1 Bactrocera zonata
CTATGAACACGGTTTATTGAGTTTGTTATACCCAACAGGAAAATACGGGGACCCTGTAAAATATATATACAAGTATATGAATGATCAACAGGATGAGCTGAGGCGATTTAGATATGCCCGTTTGTATATAGACGTTGTTTTCAGTTTTTGAGATATCGATCTGAAATTGTGCACACGTCGTTTTCTCCTCAAGAAGCTACTCATTTATCGATACTACCGAGAACAAACTACTATTATATACAGCTTCCATATAAAATGAACGGTGGAAATCAAGTCTTTGTATGAAAACTTTCTTAATTGACGAGCTATCTTAACAATCTTGTGTTATTGCCTAATACAATGGAGTAATCTCCGAAGAAGCTGTTCAGAGTGACTAAAGTCTACAGCTGTCATACAAACTGAACGATCGGAATCGAGTCCTTGTATGGAAATCTCTTTTTATTTGTTAAGGTTTCTTCTCAAAATTTGCACAGATATTTACCGAATGAACTATAACTATAACATATAGCTGTCATACAAAATTTTTTATTTGTGAAGGGTATTATAGCTTCAGCGCCACCGAAGTTAAAGATTTTTCCTATTTTTATATTCTTTGTTCCAAAGTGCTCAATAATCACTTCACCTTTGTCGCTTGTCAGTAGTCATTTGTCACTTGTCAGCTGTCATTGAGGAAGTTGAGTTGCAAAACTTACTTTATTCACGAGATTCAAACAGATATTTAGTCAAAGCCTATTTTTCTTTAAATTTCCAGCTTTGAGTTTAAATTTTTTATAGTACAAAGTAATCGGTATTACTTTATGCTTGTCACTTTTCAATAGCCACTTGTCATCTGTCATTGAGCAGTGCTGCTTGTGCCATATTTTTAGTTGCGTAGCATACTAATAGAGCTTTATTAAGACCCTGACATTTTAAGCTATGAATTTCAGCTATTTATGCCAGTTATGACAGAGTAATCGATAGTCAGCTAATATTTGTCACTTGTCAGTAGTCATATGTAACTTTATTACTTATTCTTCTGACATTTTAAGCTATGAATTTCAGTTTTTTATGCCATTTATGACAGAGTAATCGATAGTCAGCTAATGATAATGTCACTTGTCAGTAGTCATATGTAACTTTTTTACTTACTCTTCTGACATTTTAAGCTATGAATTTCAGCTATTTATGCCAGTTATGACAGAGTAATCGATAGTCAGCTAATGATAATGTCACTTGTCAGTAGTCATATGTAACTTTTTTACTTACTCTTCTGACATTTTAAGCTATGAATTTCAGTTTTTTGTGCTATTTATGTCAGAGTAATCGATAGTCAGCTAATATTTGTCACTTGTCAGTAGTCATATGTAACTTTATTACTTATTCTTCTGGCGGTGATTTTGGCTAACACAAGATAATCAGACGAGGATCGTTAAATATAAATACGTTTTTGATATTTCTTATGCCAATGTTTCACTTTCTTGTCATTCATATGGCTTTTCATTTGTCAGCTGTCATTAAACAGTAAGTAAAATGACAAGTAATGTATTTAAAAATTCAAAGTGGTCATTTGAAACCCCCCTTTAAGAATGGTAAAAAATTCTTTATGGTAAAAAAAAAATTTGTTAAGTTCCCAAATTCAGCTTAGTATTCTTCTCCAACTACGCCACTGTCTAAACAAGCTGTCAGAAATTTAAATTGAAACAAAAAACACGAAAGATGTCTTAGCCCAAAGCATAAAGACTAATTTCCCATCAAAATTAAGATGGCCTAAATATTGTAAAAGGTAAGAACACAGCGTAGAGAGAGAGAATAATGCCTAACAGACAATGAAAGACAAGATAAAACGAATGATAACGAAACTCGCTGGCGTTCCACACAACTTTTCTGTATCGCTGACACTTCAACGAAGTCTCCCCACAGACAGCGTGTGCATTTTTGAGTTTGGCAACACGATATTAACCCATTAAGCGCGTCCGCAAATGAAAAACAAAAACAAAAAGTTCAATGTGGTTTTATTAATGATTTTATGAAGCCATAATGTTTGGCATAGCCTAAAGCGGCAATTTGTAAAATGGTCAAATTGTTTGCGAATGAAGAAGCAGTCGCTTACGTGCAACGCGTACAGCGCTCATCAATCGCTTGCTACCCCAGCACTACGTCGGCAAATGAAATGTTGTGCAAATTGTCAAAATTATTAATTGTGCCCATTATGAGCTCGTAATGTTGGAGCGAGCAGACGACCACAATAACTACAATTACTTATGTATACAACAAAGCTACAAAAGATATAGAGTTTAGTTGGTTAGATGCGTTAAGCGCCTGGAAGTATGCTACATATATACAAGAGAGGAAAACGCTGAATGGTTGGGGTTGGCTGAAGGGGTTTTGTTTAGATATATCTAATAGTTGGAAGATATATACGCAAAGAAATATACACAAAGTTTTTGTTTTTGCTTCTTCTTTCATATCTCTTTCTTGTCTTTGTTCTTAATTGCACAATAATCGTTGCATTTTGCGTGCTCGCATTATTTTTAAGTAGTTTTGGGTGTTGTGGTATTTTCTGGAGAAGTACATATACTATATATAGTCATAGACGTTGTATTCTACAGCTAATAACTTCTTTTGCCACCGACAAAGCGCTGTATACTCGTACATACATATATAAACCGAGTTATTCTACTCTCTCTCATCTCTTTTTATCATCTCCTTTTGCATTTCTTCTTGCCTTATCACTAGCCAAACGCCCCCTGACTTCCTCCATTACTCCTTTTATCCACTTTCGTTATAATATCTTCACTCTTCCCTCATTTATATTCATATTTCACTCACAACTCGCTGTCTTCGCCGCTTTCATTGCTGTAAAACCCTTCCTACGCTTTGAAGCGACGATTTGTAATCGTTAAAATTTTTACTGTTCCTCCGCTTCACAGTTATGAGCGTTATTAACTTGGATTTTTATGCCGTTTCAAGTTGCCATAACGGGCAATTGGGGTTAATGGCGTCGCTTCAATAAAACAAACAACGCAACCACCCGCACCTGCCGCTCTTTAAGCTAACCCAGCGCACTGTCATTCACATGCCACACTTCGCTAAACAAAGAGACGTCTTCGCTAAGACAATGCGTGCGCTTTTTTATAGCGAGTGCAGACTTTTATTTGCGCAGGTTCGGTTAATTGCGTCGGGTGGCATGCGAACCACTATTTTTGTAAAATTGTTGTGTGGTTTTCTGGAGTGCGTCACCAATGACAATGTCTGCTTACCGTTGCTTGTCGTAATGACCTAAAAACATACTTTTTAATAGTGCTTTGCCAGTTAGTAGATTTCTTAGTAGAGTATTCAATTAAGTGGTTAAGTTATTTATGACTAAAAAAACGTTATCAGTTTTCCTTAATTGTATTTTATTACTTTTACTGATTACTGATAAGATCAATTATATTAAATTGATTTATTAATATTCCTTTCAGTATTGGTTAAGAACAAAGACACAAAAGTTATTCGATTTCGCCAATTTCGTTGAAGATTTCATGAACTATTTTATTTGACCATATTTTGGACAGTCTCTTTATTGCTTTACTGCCTTTAAGAATAATGAAAACTTGTTACTATTTACTCGAACAAATAAACCGCAAAGAAGAACTTATTTGTTACCCCTTCGTAGTAGACTCCTTTCCAACAAAAAAAAAGAATATTTATGAAAAGTTTAGATTCCTTCAAAAAAGTCAACTAATGATCCCTACATATGTCATATAATTAAGTGCTTGCTAGTTAAGAAAATTCTTCTTCTTGAAGGCGGTGCAGGATGGAGCCATGTGCGGAAGTTCACTTGGGAGTGGCCAGACACAATTATTTTACATATGGCAGAAGCAGCTCACGACTTCTAGTTTTAGACCAAGTATCCTCTGGGTAGCCAGAAAATATCCGTTTGAAGCCGAGTTATAATGAATAGGCGAAACATCCCTTCTCCAGGGTTGTGCATTGGGTTTGGGCCCCGCCACGTAAAATGCACTACCAATGAAAAGAAGAAAACTGGCTCGGAATAGAGTCCACTAAACACATAAAATAAAAAAATTTCGAATCGCAAAAGAAAACCTCCTACTGCTTGGCTATGCTATACTATTCTGGATTTAAATATAAATTATCCATTACCACTTATATAATTAAATAATATAGAATTTCCTAATTGAGTTAAATAAGCGGAACTCTGAAACAGAATTTCTAACACAGCCAACTATTGTAGGAAATGGATAAAGCTCCGGAAAAAAAGAAATTTTTAGTGATTACTATGACAAATTAATTGAGTAAACACTTCAATCACTAAAACGATCTGCAAAGTATATCTCAAGCGGCTCATTTTCAGTAATAAAACAATTAGGAATCTCAAAAATCTTATTACCAAATCTTAAAACAAGACACTAGAGCACTTTTGAACACTGTTTAACCGTCATTGTGGCTACTAAATAGAACTTGTCCGTTGTGGCCGGGTGTATTTTACCCGTGGACATTGCTGAATACTAAATCAATGTTATGTCAATACAAGTATGCTACATTAAATAATTGGCTAATAATACACATTACTGATAATAATTAAACATTTATTTGTTAAAAAATCAACAATACAATCAAACAAACAAAAACAAGAAATGCGCTGTCGTGGGACACCAGGCAGGAACGAAGTTCCTTCGGATAATGTAGAATCGATACAATTTGCAAAAAAAAATTGTGCTTAATTTTATTTTATGTAGGTTGTCCCGATTTTTCTCTCAAATTTCGCTGATTAGTTGTTATTTAAGTACAGATAAGTATTAAGAAAATTTAGTATTTTAAGAAATAATGAATTACGTAAAATAAAAAAATAATTCAAATTATATCTAAATAAAAATTGGTTAATATTTTTATGTTTTAAACTATCAATTGTTATTACAAATGATATAATAGAGCTATTTTATGCTTTTATTTGTAAAATAACGTCAAGTTTGTTAGAGCTGTGAATAATTTTACATTTTACATATTAGTGACATCACCACTCTACCTCCTCTTTTTATCTTCCATTCTACTGTCAACTCTACTGTCGTCCTACTGCCGTTGGCAAATATAGGAAATATTCAAGTTAGCGGGAACGACAACTGTCGGCCTGCAGTCGTGTAGTCGTGCAGTTGTCAAAATAACAGTGTCCATAAGAACGTCTGTATTTTAATATTTGGCAGATGTAGTTTGCAGTCTGTCGCGCTCTATGTGTTCCGCACTTCACTCAAAACTAATGTGCATACACAATAATGTTACAGATTTTCATGCCTAATTATTTTTCAAAACCTAAAGGTAGGCTATAACTAGCGATCTTACAGTCTTTTTCTTACGGGTTATTTCCTCAAAGCCTGCGCCAAAAAATATGCAACAATTCAACTCCCCATAAACGTATTTAGTGCAGCATGGCCGGCATGTACACAAGACAACACAGCTGTCCATTTTGCATGTACACAATATCGTTGTGGCCATACTAATACCTTTCACTTCAATGAAATTTTAATATTTTGTTCAAAGTGAAATTTTTTTTATGCAAAAAATAAGTAAAAATTGGTAAATATTTTTTTGTTTTAAATTATCAATTGTTATTACAAATGACATAATAGAGCTATAATAAAGCAAGACCTAAAAGTAGGCTATAACTAGCGATCTTACGGGTTATTTCATACGGATATTTCTTACGGGTTATTTCTTACGGTTTTTACTATCACTTTTTTTCAGTTAGCTCCCGCAGCAAAATCCTATCTTCTGCAAGCCTGCCGTAAGGAACTTCGTTCCAAAAAAACAAAACTATTTATTCTGAGATCAATCAATTTTAAAATCGCTTGGGTATCAGACACCCGGCAGCAATGACGGCGGGTTAATAACTATAATTCGTAGTTTTTACATGACAAAATTACCTTAAGAAGTATTAGCAGCACAATGATTTCCCCCGTTGAAAACGATTTTCTGCGATTTAAATTAAATAACACTTTTCACTATTGAACACTTCACTTCACTTAATTAAAAAATAACTTAAATTTGTTCATCCATTTCAAAAATTTTGAGTTATCCATATTCTAAGAAAACTACACAACATTTTCCACTCTTGAAAACTTCCTCGCTTATTTAAAAAAAATTAAAATTATGAAGAACTGACAGCAATAATTATGCATTACCAATTTTTAAACACACCACTTTTCACTTTTGAACACTTTTTGAAACACCCTTCATATGAATAGTCCAAGGCCACATGATAAGGATCTCATTATTGTAATGTACTTTTTCACATATTCCTCTGACATAACAGTAGCAAGACCTCGTACTTCTTCGTCGAACACGAAATTTGTTCGCATTATTGTTGTTGCTGAAAAGTGTAAAATTTTACTGCGCACCAAATTACTATGAACTTTACACTTTAGCAAAAATTAATAATCTTATATAAATTCACTTAATTATTTATATTTAAATTAACATATCACCTTTCAATATTAAATTACCACAACAACTTCGCACCGCACACTTTTTGAAAAAACACGCACTGACCGACCGACTTACAACAACGACATCTGCTTGGCATACACTTCTTATTACTTCTTGTCTTCATTTAAATCATGCTAAATCCTTGCAATTATACGAATACACCTTCTACGCAACACTTTTTACAAGAAAATTCCAACAAGTTATTAATGAAATTTCAGCAAAAATGTCCCAGCAAAGTTCGAAAATCTTTATATTAGTTATATGGGGACTGATGGAAGTATTGGCCCGCTTCAACCCATTTTACACAGACATACCATTGACCGAGTCGGATTATACCTGAATTTCAATTATGTATCTCACACATTACTACTGTGATCAAATTGAAAGGAGGATTTTTAATTCATACTTCGCGTGTTTTTCGAATCGTAATTTTTTTTCTATAAGTAAGTAGTACTATTAGTGAGATCTATGCTAAATTTCACATCAAAATATTCATTAGTATTTGAGATACACACCACTTTGTGAGGCTCTAAAAGTGAATTCTTCGATTTTACTATGCGTGAATTTTTTGAAGAAAGAAATGCGATAGTGCACCATCTCATATTGCATTGGCTATACGTGATCACTTCGCCACATTTTCAATTAATATCGTGACGCAACCATCGCATGCGCCTGATTTACTTCTGACTATTCAGCAAATTCACATGACCTCTCCGAGGACACCGTTTTGAATCAATTGAGGATATAAAAACTGAATCGAAGACGGCTTTTCTCCATCACTGCGGAGGATTTTCCAAGTGCTATGATGACTAGAAATTTTGTTGGCACAAGTGTATTGCAGCGGGGGGAAAAAATATTTACGGGCGATCTGAGTTTGGTAAAAGGAAGGGGAGAGAAGTGAAATTTTTTTGAATGTTAAGAATGGTGAATCTCGTTTTCCGTCAAAACTACGAATCCTTTCGAAAAAAGTTATATGACGAAGTTTTAGGTAATAAAAAGTTCTATAACTTTTGAGCAAAAAGACTTTTTTCACACAACCTCAAAATTTGTGTGAAAATTTCACGTAAATATATAGTTTCTTAGATTTTTTTTATATTTTTCTTGTACAAAAAATTAATTTTTTCGACGAAATTTGGTGGAAATTTACCTTGTATGTCCTTAACACACAATTTTTTACAATTTAAAATTTTTTATATTTCTTTTTTATAACCTTATATTTAAAAAAAATCCTAATTTTTAAATAAAAAAAAAACTCACCTCACGTTTTTCCACTCCCAATTGCAGCGCGTATAATTTTTGAGCGTTGCCATAATTCTCTCCACATGAATTTTTATGATAAGCAACAGCATAAATTTATTTACTACCAAACGATAATCACCTCCGCCTTTATGAGACTGGCAACGATGATGTATTTTTATGACGAAACACTTGTATTTAATACGAGCCAATTACGAACGGAACAAACGAAGACAAAAACAAAAACTGAGTATTTTACTGTGCTGTGCGAAAAATTTACGGAAAAAAATTTAAAAGATACTGGAAAAATATAAAAATTTCTTTAAAAAAATTTAAAAATTTGGTGAATTTTAAACATTTTGCTGGCAACATGGAAAATGTAAAACAAAAACTTAAGAAAAGGTAAGGGAGGAATAAAAAAATAATACTCCGCATACAGAGCACTTAAATGCAGGATATTTGAAGCTCTCAAATGCGAAATAAACCGCAAAACTTTACAGTAAACTATAGAGAGCGATTTAAAAAGCTAATAAATATAAAGTTTCATTGATTTGTGCTTAACATCCGCGAAACATTTACTAAAAAACGCTCTACGTTAACCCTATGCGATGAATTCGAACGCAAGTTTTGTTTTGTTTGTTCCTCATTTTTCAGCGGAAAAGCTTTTAGTCGCCATTTTATAGTGTTCGCAACTATTTACACGCCACTTACGAGCAATGCGATCAATCAACTAACAACCTGAAGCGTTTCGCCCCTCTCCCTACCATGTAGCTATAGGTAAATACGATCAGCGTGCATTTTGTAGTGTTTAGTTTACAAAAACAACACAAATATTGCACGGCACAACAATTGTAATAGCAACAAATACAAATCCATTTTAAGCATTTTATGTAAATTTGCACTTTCGCGCTGGCAAATACACATGTGTGCGTAAATATTTGCCCTTACATGGATTTTTATGCTGCCGTTGGACATTTGTGTGTTAGCTGGATTGGTGAGTGTGTGCTGGGTTCATTTGTGTGTGTGCTGGGTTCACTTGTGTGTAAGCTGAGTTCATTTGTGAGTGTGTATGTGTTTATTTGCGCTTTCATAGCACTATTTAAAATGCGGAATATTTGCTTGCTTGTTCGCCAATTTCGCAACGAAATTTCAGCAAACTATTGTTGCCCTTCACACACACACACACACATACACCTACATGCTCAGCAGCACCAACACACCTTTAAGCCTCACACATGTAAATCAGTTTATCTCTCTTGTCTCTGTTTTATGTTAATTCGCAAAACTTTGCTCATACGCAGCGCGCCACTGGTGTTATTCCATTTTATTATTATTGCTTTGTGAAGAGTCTTTTTTGTGGTCTTATCTTACTTTTAGTTAAAAGCATTAGTGTAGCATACCCACAGGCTTATATTAATTCAAGTATATTTTTTGTAAGAAAACAAAAACGAATTTGAAGTTTATTTCAAATGTGCGCTACACATTCCTCTCTTTATATATTTTTGGGTAGAGCTTGAAATTATGCGTGGGAAATCTATAAAGAAGGCCTTAATATTACTTAACTGGTGGCTTTGGTATAAGTCTACTATTAGCTATTTAGAGCCATTAACTATCTCATTCGTGTCGAGGAAAGTGTACCTCTGATTTGCAAAGCTCTAAAACAAAAAGCCATTTCGTTCATCAAACTTTCATTATAAATTGAAATAATAAGTTCTCAATTCTACTGAACTTGTTTTATAAAACTTATGTATGTAGCTTAAAGAACAAAGTGAAAAAGTTACTCCTAAAACTATACATTAATTTTTGAAAAAAGCTCTAAAAAGCTTTGAAAGTTTGTCTTATCAGATTGAAAGCGAATTTCTTATTTCTAAAGACCCTGCTTTAAAGTAGTCTGATCCGTAATTAGAGTGGAAATAGAAGTATGCAACTGATTATGCCAAAAGCTCTGAAAAGCTCTAAAAATACTTTGAAAGTTTGTCTTATCAGAATAATACGTGTATATATTACTTCTGATGATACTGCTTTAAAGTAATCTACTCCATAATTGAAGCCGAAGTAAAATATACTCTCAAAATTATACAACTGATTTTGCAAACAGATCTGAAAAGCTCTTTGGTTTAACAGAATGTCATCATAAAAAGGAGTACTTAACACATAAGGCTCTAAAAACCTAAAACACAGTATGTAGGCTCTCTGAAAAATCTGTCAGAACACGCTAAACCTTTTTATTATCAAGCACAGTCCTGAGTGAAGGTAAAAGCTCTGACCTTTACTTGCCATAAGAAGTGTAAGACGATTTACGTAAGCAATCAAGGACTAAGCTTAATCGACTTTATGGGTCTATTAAATAATTAAGTGCAAAAGATCTTTTAAAGATAATAATAACCCATTCAGAGCTTATTTAGGAAAAACATGTACAACAGTATTTTCCAAAGTATTGCCCATCTGAACCTATATAAATCGTTCAAGCCGCTGTTTTTCTAATAGTTTTTAACCGGCATTGACACATGAGAGAGAACGTTGCCATCTTGGAGTATTTTTGCCTTGTGCCTAGTCGTGCATGTTGTCACTAAAGCTGTCCATTAATATATAGATTCACTCAATTTTAGAAGATCATAATACGGCACGCTCTCCTGATTCATGGATATTTGGGATAGCCGTTGATTTAGCTAGTTTGCCAGATTTCACATACTATTTTCTGGGTTGAGGGTAGTCGTGATAAAACCATTTTTGAGTGAAAGAAGTGACTGCCTGAGCGACTAATAAATATTATGTCATCTCTACTTGTGTCTGCCACCAATACTCTTCGAGCAAACCTTCCTCATCGCCAAACTTTTTTGCTCGTCTGAAACGTTATTCGTCTTCCAAGTAAAAATCACTCAGCTAGACCATATACACCACAAACTTTCACCAAAATTGGATGAATTGGCTGAGGTTATATTTTAGTAATATAGAAAAACTCCCCGCAAAAATACTTTTTTTTTTGATAAAAAATTGTTGTTTACGCTTTAAATGACATATACTGAGAAATACGCTCAAGGTTACGTTAGGAATATTGGAACAATGGAATAATAATCGAGTTAAGTCGTCTTTTAGCAATCTGCAAGAATATAGTTATAGATCCAATATATAATACATAACCGAAACTTCTTCTTTTTTAGAAATATTCGTTAATAAAGAAAAAGCTTAACTGAATGTCTATCTATCTATCTTTAAACTGAACAAGAGTACAACTCTGTAGTAAATTTATATTCATTTCAAATTTAACTGAATTATAAAGTAATTTACCGCTAGATTCCTATCACTATCTATCATTTTTACTTACCACGCTTTTTTATCTTGATCACTGTGCTGATAAATCAGCACCTAAAAAAGGGGGAAGTGCACACAATTCGGCATCCGCATATGACTCACACACATACACATAAATATGTATGTGAGTACATAGTGTATAACACATGCATACGTAAACTTATGTCAGTGTGCGAGTATATTCAGCACTAAAATAAAAATTACATCAACATCAACAAAGTGACAATTGACAAATGGGTTAGCATTTCGGTTGTGAATCTGTCTACAAATAAGAACAACAAATATGTGTGTAATGGCAAAAAAAAATGCACAAAATAAGGAGAGTAAAACTGAAAAATTTGCAAAAAGCGACAAAATGTAGTGGTTTAAGGTGAAAAAAGTGCAGACAAAGACATTTATTTTCAGTTTTTGACATGCGAACAGTGGCGGAAAGTAAGCTATGCTGTAAAACTCAAACCTGAATAGGGGACAGGAATTATACAGATATTTATAACATAGTTGAGTTTCTATTAAATTAAGTCACATACATTATTCCAAATATAAATATTGAAACCCAAAAATAACTTTTTTATAGAAAAGTTTAATTAAGAAGTGCAAAATACCACAAGGGCTTCAACGAGAAATTTGGAGACGGGAACAGAAAATTGTAAACAGAAACTGAAAACTCAAAAAAGTGATTTCATTACAGAAAAGTGAACTTATACTATAAAACACTCTGAAAAAAATTCGAAACTTCTTTGTTGGTGCAGAGAAATTAAGCCAAACCCGTATTAAAAACAGAAACAGAAAATTGTAAACTAGAAAATGCTAAAAACATTCCAAATTTAATGAATATTAAATTTGAAAAATATTATATGTGACCTGGTCTACGAAAAGGGGGCTTAGGTGTCAAAAAATAATTTTTTTTTATTTCTTTTTCAATTTTTTTATTTATTTATTTATTTATTTATTTATTTATTTTTTTTTTTTTTTTTTTTTTTTTGACACCTAAGCCCTTTTTTCGTAGACTAGGTCGCATATAGTGAGAAGTTTTATAAAATTTTAAATAAAATATTGAATATGTGAACTGAAACCGAATTAGAAACTAAAACCAGAATTAAGAACCGAATTTAGAAGCAGTAGTTAGCGCTAAGGATAATGACAAGAAATGTAAATATCATAGGTAATGTTTAAGTTAAATGATATTTCCACTTTCTGTTATTAATTTTATATATTTCTGTAAGGAACTGCAAATACTTTCGAAAAATAACTGAAGAACAGAATCAGAGATGACAACAGAAACAGAAAATACAATATAAGTCTGAAAAATAAGAAATAACCGATGAATCCCCGAAAAAATATATAGTATATGTAGATAAAAGCCTCGACCTTTATTTGTTATTACTCAGTTTCGATGATTCGACTTCTATAAAAACTATAGTTCATAAAAAGCATAAAAATTTAGTACAATATTTTACGCTGCCATCCAGAAATACCTCAAGACCTTCAACAACAACAACAATTACTTTCAGCAACACAAAAAAAAAATTGTCAATGACACCAACACAACACAATTTGGTAAGCCATGCTCAACTTGCATACGATTGTATGGGTTGTACGCCACACCCGCCGCCTGCTCGCTTCGAGACACCACCCACAAGCGCGCTTTTGTTGAATTGTCGTAATTTCGCGTTAAAAATGTAAAAATTCAAATTCATTTCAATTTTTCAACGCACTGCACAGCAGTTCATCTCAATGTGTCAGCCAAGTCAGAGGCGAGCAACACAGACAAGCAAGGGGGCGTGGCGCGGCATAAAGCGCAACGCGAACGATGCAGGCGAATTGTGGCAACTTGGGCGATTGCATGCTGCATGAAAGTCAGCGCGTAAAATATTGCAACAGCGAAAAGGAGTGAAGCCAGAAGGGAGGTGTGGACTGGGGGTGGATGGCATGAATATTGCGGAATGCAAAACGAGGCTGGCAAACCAAAAAGGATAGAATGCAGTGGTGCAGGATTTGAGAAACCGAATTAACGTGGAACGTGCAGCGTGAGCCATGAATGAATGAATGAGTGAGTGAGCAGAAGCGCGTGAGTGGGTGAGTGAGTGAGTGACTGCATGCGCCGGCGTCAACCATCCAGTTCAAGCGCCGCTGCGGAATTTTCAAAGGTGGCCGCCAACGAGCGCTTCAGCCAAATGAATAAAATCGCAACTACTGTTCCGCGCCACGGGTGGCATACGTAATAAATTTTCATGCTTGTATAAAACTAAAATTCGCCTTTGCGTCTCCGTCCGCTCCGCGTGGCGTGGCGTTGTGGGCGAGTGCACATGAATGCATAAGCGAATAATTTTTATTTCTTTAATTTTTTGCATACATCAGTAAATATGGATGCAAACCAGATAATATGTATGTGTAAATAAAATATGAATATTGTGAAAAATTTAAGTAAAGGAAAGAATGCAAAAATGCAAATTTTCCAAACATGATGTGCTCATGATATTTTGGCGAATTACGTCATATTTGAAGGACATCGGATTGATGACGACTTTTATGATGCGCGATATAATATTCGCTGTCATTGGCTGTCATATTTAAGTCTTTTAGATTTTATTCGTAATTTTTTGCATATGTAATTAAAAACATTTAGCTTCAATTCTGATAATTTTCTCTCAATACGTCATTATAACGTGTGATCGGGATCTTAAATTGAAAGTGTGCAAACAACAGCCACTCGACCTTCAGAAGTGACATTGCTTTGCTCAAATGGGCTCTTGAATAGTCCAAAGACATCGCTTTTGTTTAGCGATGAGGCCCATTTCCGGCTCAATGAGTACCTAAACAAGCAAATTTACTGCATTTGGGACGAAGAGCAACCTAAAGAGATTCAAGATCTGTAATTTTATCTAGAAGAAACTACGATTTGGTGTGATTTGTGGACCGGTGGAATCATCGGTCCAAATTTTTTCAAAATTGATGCTGGAGAGAACGTAACCGTCAATGCCGTCGTGCCATGATAACCGACTATTTAGAGTCTGAAATTTAAGCTCGTGATCTCGGCAGCATTTGGTTTCAATAATGGGTTTATTGAAAGAACACTTTGGTAGTAGTAGATAATTTCACGTTTTGGGCCGGTCGATTGGCCACCAAGATCGTGTGATGTCATACCGTTAGACTTTTTCCTGTGAAGACATAAAAAGTCTATGCGGACAATCCCGCTTCGATTAAGGCCTTAGAGCAAAGCATCATGTGTATCATCATGCAAAACATCTAATTATCAGTCGAAATACTCAAACGAATCATCGAAAATTGGACTCAACGGGTGGACCATCTGAGACGTGACCGCGGTCAACATTTGAAAGAGATAATCTTCAAAAAATAAATGCCGGCGTCAGTCGTGTAATAAAAACATTGCCAACAATGAAGTTAACAGGGATCGTAGGTGGTGGAATCTTCTGTCGGAAGCTCTCCACGAAGAGACTACCGTAGCGTCTTTCAAGCGGAGTTGGTAGCAATAAAGGTGCTGCTTTGAAGCACAGTTTTCTTCAAAGAGGTATGCATTCATTCCGAACGTCTTTACTGACTTTGAGTGCGCGGACTGTGTGCTCTAAACTAGTCAAAGAGTGTAGGACCTTATTAGCAATAGCTTCACATTTTTTCGGTATTATACTTGTATGGTACTAGTGTCCGGTCAAAGCGAAATGACCGGAAAATGCAAAGCTGATGCTAAGAAGGGCATCCTTTCATCCTATTGGAAATTAGTCGGTTTTTTAATGTCTGCTTCCGTTCTGACTTTGGACCTTTGGACTTCCACTGAGTTCGGGAAGCGCGAATCTAGAACAAGACTGTTAGATGACTGACACAGAGTGAATTGAAAGAGATCTTTAAAACTACTGGGTCTTTCCACAGTTAATCTCACCGAAATTGTAGGTATGCTGACTGCACACCGTGCAATAGATTCACACGCCGTGCGGCTAAATATTTTGTCTGACGTGCTTTGCCAAATCTGTATGGAGGAGGGCGAGGTAGCATAATCTTGTCACTTCCACTTCTGTTGTTCTTTTTTTGCCAAACTGAGAATAAAATATCTCGGTAGACACAGCTCTACCAAGCATTGCGAACTAGAGCAATGTATACAGACGGACAGAGGCCTCTCATAAACACAAACTCACAGCAGCTATGTATAAAAATACCGAGCTGTCCTTAAGAGATTTGCAATATTATGCTGAACGATTTATATTTGGTTCTTACTAAAAAGTACTTGTCCATTGAACGATTGTGTTCATTTAAACAAAATGATCTTCTTTTATTATTTTTTTTACAAAACCTGAAGAACCATTTCCAATAATTAAAACATGTAAGATCTATTGGGAACTTATTACATATCGCACTATTTCTGCAATATACAGAGAATTACAACAAGTATCTTGTAGATTGAGAGCTACGTAAATGGTGATGACTCTATGCATACTATAATGAATGAGTCCCACTTGTCCACTTAGTTTCTGCTAGTATTCTCACAAAGTCATAATCAGCATTTCAACTGAGAATTGAGTAAAAAATTAACTCTTCCATACGTTTGCCTAATTCTCCTGTCAGCTATAAAATGTAGATATTCTACTTTTCTTTTTAAATACTGTCCTTTTGTAATTCCTACTTTTTTGCTTTCATTCTCAAACTTGTCTTGTTACGCTTTATGACTTAATGCTCGTTACAACCGTCGCGCTCCCGTTTCTGCTCTCGCTGTCGTTTTGGTTGGCTTCGGTTGCTGCGCGCTTGTCAATTTTATTTTTAGGCACCAATGCACCATAAAAATGGCGGTTTGCATAACCGAAAAATGTCAGTGTCAGTGGTTTTATGCTTGAAAATACCCTTTTGTTACTTTTATTGACATCTCTTTTGCGCTTCGCACTGTGATTGACAGTTTTTCGTGAAAAGCATTGAATGACTGAAATTCAAGTAAATTTATGGTTAATTAAACAGATTTTTCGGTTAGCATGTTTGAATAGGCGGTATTCAATGGTTTGTTGGCAATTTCCCAGCTGTATTGTAAGAAAAGCAAATATTTCGGAAATTTAATATCATTTAGTGATGAAATAGAGTTTGGGAAGATATTATTTTGGCAGAGATGGTGGTCTTTTTTCGTCTGAAAATTGCATAAAAATACTCTTCTATAAATGGGCTCTAATTAGACACTACAATTATTGCTTTATTAATTTGATACCTCAACTTTTTAAGCAACTTACAGAAGCTTGTTTTAAAAAGCTTTAATCTCATCCTCAGAAGTTTTATATTTTCCGAGATTTCATTTAATAAAAACTGCATTTTTAAGCAACAATAGAATTAATAAGATCACTATTATGAGCTTTTATAACTCCTTTGAAAGTTTTCACATTTTGATTTTTTTTCGCTCTAATTACAGCTTTTAGAAAAGTATTTAACTCCAAAGTGTGTCTTTAAGAAAGTTTGAACTTATAAATAAAAATTTTTTGGGTTAGAGCTTTTGGTACACATATACAAAAACTTGTTTGAAAAGGCTTTAAGCTCATCCTCAGAAGTGCTAAATTTTCGACACTTCCACTCAATGAAAGCATCATTTTTAAATGACAATACAGAATCAATAAGATCTGTCTGCAGCATTTATGGCAGCTTCTTTGAAAGCTTTCACTTATTGAACTTTTTTTCATTGTAATTATAGCTTATAGCAAAGTATTTTACTAAGAGATCTTTTTTAAGAAAGCTTGCATTTAGATATACAAATTATTATTGTTAGAGCTTTTACTAAAAATTTACATAAACATGTTTGAAAAAGCTTTAATTTCATCCTCAAAAGTTCCAAAGCTTGAAAAATTTCATTTAATGAAAACTGCATTTTAAAATGACAATGTAGAACTAATAAGATCAGTCTAAAGCTCCCTTGAAAGCTTTTATACATTGAACTACTTTTTGTTCAAATTACAGATTATAGTAAAATATTTATAAATTATTTGGGTTATACTAGTAAATACATTTACAAAATTTGTTTAAAAGTGCTTAAATCTCATCCTCACAAGTTTCAAAGCTTTCATGTAATGAAATCAAATGTTTTTTAAATGACAATGTAAAATGAATTAGATCTATTAAAAGCTTTTATGATACCTCCTTTGAAAGCTTTTACATATTAAAAAAAATCGTACTAATTAAAGCTTCTAAGAAAGTATTAAATTCAAAACTATTTATGAAAACTTTCGTTTTTATCATAGAAATTATTTGTATTGGAGCTTTCACATTAACCAAAAGCTTTCAGCACAACAAGCTTTTACCAGTTTCACCAGTCAAAGTTTTCTTCAGAAAGATCTAATGATCAGCTCTAATCTGTTTACTAAATCCTCCAGAATCTATGACTTTCACTGTTTTCATTTTAACTGTGAATCCTCAAGTACCAACATCATGTACCATTTTAACAATTACTCCTGATACTTAAAATTCTCGGCATTTACAAAAAGGTAGCTCCTGCAAGACAGGTATTTATGTATCTATGTCATACACCCTCTTTCTTTGCACCAGTATCACTCGTCATTTACTTATCTTATCAATTTCGTCAGCAATTTTTTCCGTTGTCTTTTCCAGCCATTCATGGCACCGTTTTACATTGAATGGCTCTGTTCATTCACCTGTGTAAGCAAATCGTTTCAATCATAATTTTCCTTATTGACAAGTCGCTTCACTTTCAGACGCAGTCAACATATCGGAATTCTCCTTATTTTTTCCCTTGTTCCCCATTATCTACTGCGGCAGTGAAGAAAAGGCGCTTCATTCTTTTTCACGTCAGCTGAATTCGTGCTCATTTTCGTTGCAAATTTTATGTAAGTATGCGTGTGTGCGCGTCTGCAGCTTTTTGCTTGCTTGTCAGAAATGCCTGACATATTTATAATGATGCGTAAAGAAGAAAACGTCAAAACATAATTGACGGCGATGTAATAGTTAAAGTGAGCAGCAGCGTGAGAGCGGCGAAAAAGGATAAGGTGAGCGCATTTGGGTTTTTTTGGAAATGTGTATGGATGCTTGCGTAAGTAGGTGAAAAATCTATCACTGTGCGGAAAAGATTGCAGACGTCAAGCTCGTCTTTGTTTGACCCAAATATCGCTTGAGGATGTAGAAATATCAAAAGGTTGTGAAACTTGCATGTTTGGCAGGTGCCATCCTAAATGATGAGCTTAGTTTTGTTTAAAGTAATTATAACATATAGTTTTTCGGACCACCTTTCCTCATAAGATACTATATCCTTATATACAGATACAAATTGTTCAAAGAAACGATATTGAAGAATGTTGGCTCCTAAAAGGTTTAAGGTAGTAGTCTGGTAACTTATGCCTATTTTCATGACTTCTTTGGAGGGTGGTTTTTTATAGGAAAATGAAAATTAATTATCTTGATTATTTAGAGTGTTTTATTGTAAAATAAAAAGTTGGCGGTGAAAAAAATTCTCGTTTACTCCGACGAGAACTATAAGTGCTTAGAACAGCCTGTTAGAATTTGAAAGCAATCGGTTCAGTAGAAAAAAAGTTAGGACCCGTGCCGACCAGAAAAACAATGTTTTGAGAAAAATGCGTTTCAAGTTGAGCAACTCTGAGAGAGAGGACTCCGAGGCGCTGTAGGAAACTCGTTATAATTCCCGAAATATTTCCAATTACTATCTGAAATTTTCACAGTATATTCTCAAGACATTCTACTCGTATTTGCAAACTAAGCAAAAAAAGTTTCGATTTTTTGAACCCAAGTTACCAGACTACTACCTTAATAGGTACCAGTCTCAACAAGATAACTGCTGATTAACGCAACAAAAGACCTCTAGACTTCGGTAGTCAAAAGCAGAGACTGCTGAAGAGGTCAACAATGATAGTTTTTTGAAAGAGGAAAAAAGTAATCCGTCATCAGATATCAGTTTCGAATTTCTAAAAGCCTTTGTCTCACACAGAAAAGCTCGTTAAATCAGTCGTCAGAGGATCAAAAACTATTTAAAAATGTAGGTTTATAGTAGATAATAAAATAAATCTTTGAGTTTAACTCTCAAAGCTAATCGTTTTTTACTCACTACATTTCTTCCTTTATTTCTGATATATTTCGGTAAGATCACTAAGATCCAGGAGAGGTGATTCCTCAACACTTCAACCACCTTTAAAAAAATTGCAAATAAAGACCAGTCCCCGGAGTGCTTTTCTTTTGTGATTAAGAGATCGATCTCCACTGAATAGATAATTATTATTATGTCCGATCAATAGATAATTATTTTCTAGGACAGGCGATTATTTTTTAACGAAAATGGAGAAACATCAGCGAGTTATATTCAAGAAGCAAATATTTTTCCGTAAAGCGATGAAGATTCCTACCTCATGGCTTTAATATACTCACAATACTTTACATAAAATATTTTTAAAACTAAAAAACTTCTGCGGACCTTCAGTTTGCTGTAATTATATATCCCTACTATCAGATACCTACCGAAAAATAGGTACATAAATGCCCAACCTCCACAATGACCCTTAACTGACTGAGTCAAATTTCTTTCATCTCTTAAAGACAGCGACTGGAGGAATCTCCATTTCATCTTTATATCATGTCTCACAAACCTTCATCTTACGTGTTCAGAGTATCACGCTTTTTGTGTATGTCATCAGTTTGCGAAAGACCATATTCTCTGAAATGAAGGGTACGGATCAGCACGATAAAAAGATGTTAAATTGAAAATTTTCCAGAACAAGCCAGCTGTTATAGGAAGAAATCATTGATGTGAGGATTACGTGATTTTGACAGCTCGGGGCGGCCATGTTTGCTTATAGATTTTTGTCAAATTTTGTCAGTGTGAGCCGTAAGGTACACCACTTCATCATGTCAGGTATCACTTTGGTACAACTTGTGGAAAATTATCAAAATTTTTCCCGAAAAAGACATTGAAAAAACAATAATCGAAAACTCATCTTCTCAGATGAGGCACATTTCTGGGTTATTGGCTTCGTCAACAGCGAAATTTGTTGCTCCTGGGGTGAGTCAAGTCTTCGTGTGGTCCTGAAAAGGCAATTGCGTTCACAAAATATTTCTGTTTAGTGCGAATTGTGGTAGAGCGGCATCATTGGACATTATTTCTTTCGAAATGAGGCTGAAAAGGTCGTTACCGTCATCAGCGAGCATTAGAACAAGGTGTTGACCGATTTTTTCGGAAAGTTGATGAAATCAACGCGAACGAACCATATTTCTATCAAGATAGCCCTTCACATCATGTTTCACTTCTAAATATCGACACATTGCTTGTAAAGTTTAGTGACTCAATAATTTCGACAAACGGTCCAGTCAAAAGGCAGCCAAGATCTTAAGATTTAACACCTCAAGACTATTTTCTCAATTGTTACGTTAAATCGAAGGTTTCAAAACATCAACGCTCGAGAAAATAGTTAATTAGACTTTTAGAGCCATTTTCCTAGATTATGCAAAGCTAAGCTAATTGAAATCGTTGAGGTTAATCAAAATGCTTAATGTCTTCTTCTTCTTCTTTACTGGCGTAGGCGCCGCTTACGCGATTATAGCCGAGTCAACAACAGCGCGCCAGTCGTTTCTTCTCTTCGCTACTTGGTGCCAATTGGATATTCCAAGCGAAGCCAGGTCCTTCTCCACTTGGTCCTTCCAACGGAGTGGAGGTCTTCCTCTTCCTCTGCTTCCCGCGGCGGGTAATGCGTCGAATACTTTCAGAGCTGGAGTGTTTTCATCCATCCGGACAACATGACCTAGCCAGCGTAGCCGCTGTCTTTTAATTCGCTGAACTATGTGAATGTCGTCGTATATCTCGTACAGCTCATCGTTCCATCGAATGCGATATTCGTCGTGGCCAACGCGCAAAGGACCATAAATCTTTCGCAGAACTTTTCTCTCGAAAACTCTTAAGGTCGACTCATCGGTTGTTGTCATCGTCCAAGCCTCTGCACCATATAGCAGGACGGGAATTATGAGCGACTTATAGAGTTTGGCTTTTGTTCGTCGAGAGAGGACTTTACTTTTCAATTGCCTACTCAGTATAAAGTAGCACCTGTTGGCAAGAGTAATCCTGCGTTGGATTTCCAGGCTGACATTGTTGGTGGTGTTTACGCTGGTTCCAAGATAGTGGAAATTATCTACAACTTCAACGTTATGACTGTCAACAGTGACGTGGGAGCCAAGTCGCGAGTGCGACGACTGTTTATTTGATGACAGGAGATATTTCGTCTTGCCCTCGTTCACTGCCAGACCCATTTGCGTTGCTTCCTTGTTAAGTATGGAGAAAG
Organism: Bactrocera zonata; assembly: GCA_037783105.1. Classification (NCBI taxonomy): domain Eukaryota; kingdom Metazoa; phylum Arthropoda; class Insecta; order Diptera; family Tephritidae; genus Bactrocera; species Bactrocera zonata. Next base: position 21,279 of record JBAWJQ010002940.1, read on the forward strand.
CAGAACTAACGGCGCGGGTGTTGAGGCCGATGATATCAATATCATCGGCATACGCCAGCAGCTGTACACTCTTATAAAAGATTGTACCTGCTCGATCCAGTTCTGCAGCTCGAATAATTATGCTTAATATCTATCGAAGATTAAAAAAACTGTGGAGATACCACTAGGCACTCTCATTATTTTTTTAATCGCCTCAATTGCACTCCATTTCGCGGCATGCAAAGTTCAGTTACTCACCTCACACTCATCGAACACTTGATTAGACTAGGAGGCTTTCCCATTCCATACCATTTAAATGGATTATTATTAATTTATAATTAAGCCTATGCTAATAAGTTTTATGAGAATGCAACAAAAACATAATAGGTAAGTTAATACATACAAATATTAAAAACCGTTAGACACGAGCCAAAATCGTGGTATGTAATTTTATAACGACAACAACAAAAACAACAACACAAATACGACAAGAATAGACGAAGCATGAAATTTGTTTTCGGAAAATATTTATAGATAATAGAAACTAAGCAGCTGTTACCGTTACCCTCAACTAAACGAGGCTCTGACGGCCAATTTCATCTACCTCCCCTTAGGCTACGTAGCATCTTATCAGTCAAAACAGCAGATGCAAATAATCCGCTTTTAATTATCACTCGCATTACAAGAGAAATTGTGGTGGAAAATTATTAATTTCATATATTTTTTTTTAAGGATATTAAAGACATAACAGCGGAATGCGGTGAGAGAAGTAGGAAAAGCGAAAGAAAAGTCTGCTTCAATATTCAATGGATTAATAGGCGCTAATTTCACACACACACACACACCACCCACAGCGACTCAGATTTGCATGTGACATGACTCACGCCAAGCAACTCATCAGCCCATCACCATTCATCATTGCATACGCTCGTACTAAAGACCCGAGCGGCTGTTGGGTTTGGATGTTGGTTGGCTTCTATGCTTTCTCTCCGCGAAAATTACACAGGAAACTGCGCGCAATCGAAGCTGTTCAGAGTACGTGCGTCGCTACAGACAAAAGGTACGCATAAGCCGCGTAAGTAGAGAACAATAAGTGGCTGTTGTCATAGTTCGCGGAATTGCACGTTGGCTGGCTCGAGTTGCTATTCGGAATTGTTACCCCAAATGGCTCGTATTTGAGCTACAATCCGAATGTGCATGTATTTACGTGGAGTCTTCACAGTCATCTGTGAGTAATGGGAGACCCGTATAAGGCTGGTTCAGGTACGAGCAAAAGACATACATACATATAACTGAATTTGAATGTTTCCGGATTCATAAGGATCAAGGAGGTTCTGAAGCTGAGGTTGATGTTTGAGATTAAGACTGAGATTGTGATTGACATTAACATTAACATTAACATTAACAGTAACATTAACATTAACATTACATTAACATTAACATTTACATTAACATTAACATTAATATTAACATTGACATTAACATTTACATTAACATTAACATTACATTAACATTTACATTTACATTTACATTAACATTAACATTAACATTAACATTAATATTAATATTAACATTAACATTAACATCAACATACGTTTGGTACAACACCCTGCATAAATCGTCAAAATTCACACAAATATCAGCGCTATAAATTTTAAAAGGTGAATGGTGAGTGGTGAATTGCGTACAACAACAAAAAAACGCAAAGATGACGAGTGATATAGGAAACGAAAGGCGAGCGAAAATATGAAAAATTCATACAACAATGGACCCATAAGTAACAGCCACCGGAATCAGGTGAGTGCAGTCATGAGTAGCACCTTCATCAGTGCCAAATGCAATGAGCAACGCGCGCCACTGACAATAACAGAAACGCGAACCCTTTGAGCGCCGAAATTACCAGTTTTTGTTTTACCCATCCGCCATGGTGATGTGATTATTCCTGTTTTTGTTGTTGCTGTTACATCTACGCGCTACTACCCATTATCAGTGCGGCAAGCAAGCCTACAAAGAGAAATAAATACTCGTCTCAATGAATGAATGAATGAATGGCGCAGTTTTGCAGGCGCAAAGGTGTAATGGAGTGCCTTGGCGCATAACAATGGCACAGCAGTAACAACACGACTTGCCCTAAACAGTATTTTCGAAATGCGGGAACAACAATAGGCACCACCACCAACAACGACGCATGGCTCATAAAAGTCAGCCACGAGTAATGAAAGCAAAGGGCGCAGTGTTCTTAGTAGGCCGGCAGCCACTTAAACACGAATGAATGCCTGGCTATTGTCCTAATTTTAAGTCGCACAGCCTACCTATGTTAAGGGAAAAAAGCTCCAGACAATAACAATAAGCACAACGGCAAAAAAGCGGCCATGTAAATTTTTAAAATGTTTTCAAACCGTTGGAAATAAAAAAACAAGATCGAAAGTGAAGCAAGTATGGAGGCTTTGGGTTCTAAATTGGGATTGGAAAGGAATTATTCACTATGAGCTGATCCAGCCTGGATTCTACATTGAATCTTCATTTTACTGTCAACAACTGATGAGATTGAAGCAAACAATCGACAAAAAACAGCCAGAACTGATCAGGGCTTCTTCAGGACACACACATCTTTGATGACTCGGCAAAACCTGAGAGAACTTGGCTGGGAAGTCTTGATGCATCCACCATATAGTCCTGACCTTGCATCATCGGACTACCATTTCTTTCGGTCAATGCAGAACTCCCTTAATGCTGTAAAGTTGGCTTCAAGATAAGCCTGTGAAAATTTCTTGTCCCAGTTTTTCGCCGAGAAACCAGAAAAGTTTTATACTGATGGAATAATGTCTACAGCGGAGTAATGACAAAAAGTGGTCAACTAAAATGGCACATATTTGGTTCATTAAAGTTCGGTTAAGTTAAATATAAAAACAATAAGTTGAATTTTGATTAGAAATACGAAAAACTTGTTCGACTACCCAATTCAGAAAACTTCCAACCGATTAATGGTATGTTCCTCGTTTTTTGGATGTCCACACCACCACCGAACCCAACACACAAAACCTGGCCTCAGACGCATTCATGTCTAAATCAATGACAAGTGTACTCCGCTACACACATTGGCGTTGTCACTGAAGTGTGTCCATGCCATCAACATGCCTGGCACCTTTTTAGCAAAGCAACCACCACTCACCGCTGTGCGATGTCTCTTCAGTACCACTTTATAATGTCACTCAAGCGTTGAGAACTCGTTCCGTTTTTTATTCCTTTTTTTTGTTACCACTCAAGTTCTTTTTTTTCTGCACACGTTTTGTTTTTGCTCGAACAGTAATGCGTGGCTGCTGTTATTACAGCCAATACTTCCAGCGTACATTTTTTTGTTCTCCCTCCACTCTACCTTTTTCTCATTACGAGTACAATGGCTGCCCTGTACTCACTACGAAAGAGCCCATTTTGTGTTGGATCTTGATTTGCTGCACAAACAATACCTTCAATTTAGCAAAGCAGCTTCCATTGACACCAGCCATCCACAGCAGCAAACCACTGGCCCCTGTTAGGTATCGGCACCCGGTCTGGCATTTTATGGCAACTCTTCACATACATGCGTACGTATATGTACTTGCAGCCGCTGTCTGTTGTCATTCCCACTCGACGCTGGTTGTGAAAATTTATCGAGTGTGAAATGAGATGAAGTGAATTAACCTGAAATCGGTGTCAATTACTACTCTGCACTAGCACAGGTGGAATTTTAAATATGCCGGCACTGGCAACTGGCTTCAAGGTGAGACGCACAGACTGAAGATGCAGCGATAAGATGGCGTTCAGTGTTGCAAGCAACATTTATTGGCGAAAAATGATGATTAAAACACTTTTATGGGGGTTTAAGTAGTCGCTTTAATGCGTGAATTTATATGCAAATTTGAGATGAGAGAGGCAGACGTTTAAGATAAGAAATTTAAATATTGGTAAAGAAACCCAAAAAGAAAAAAATTTTGAAAATTTCTACACTCTAACGAATGCCGTTCTATAACTCAGTTGAGCATGTTGTGAGAAGATTTATTTTTGCTTTGTGTTCAATGATCATCACATTTATTAGAGAATAGTAATTACATTTGAGTCGGGTCTAATTTCGAGCAAAGGTTGTCGCTTAGATTGCCGCTACTGCCTCTTAAATGAAGTGAGCTTTTTATATGCTTCTGCACAGAGCTTTCGCCAATAAATTTTGAAACTGTAAAAGCTTTCATTTTTTATTTAAAACTCATTTCCGTTTAATTAAGACTTTATTCAGAGATTTTCTCCAACTCATTTGAATTGAAAGTATAACTAGATTTAAGCTTCTGCTTCTTCCTCGACAGAAGGTCGATCTGAACCGAGAACACAAAACTTTGGCAGTTGCTTCTATCTTTTGCGAGGTCACGCCAGTTATAAACCCCTAACGCAGACTGATCTTTATGCACTTGGTCCTTCCATTGGTTGTGTTGGCGCCCTTGCTTCCGTTGTCCATCTCTGGGTCTTGAGCCGAGGGAGCATTTCGCTAAAGCATCACCTTCCTTGGGAACAACATGGCCTAATCAGCGCATTCGTTGAATTTTTATGCGCTTAAATATGCCGTTGAGACAGTATCACCATGGTTATGTACAAGGAAGCAGAAGGAAAACAGGCAAGCTTTCTGGTCTCGAAAGGACTGCCGACCATAGGATACAACTTACTCACAGATGGCGCAAAAAGCGGGGTATAAAAGGGAAGCCAACAAATGAGCTGGCCAACGAGCTAGCCAACGAGCTAGCCCGCTTCGCAGCGGCTTCCAGGAAGAGGAAGAGGGGACCAGAACCATTCCTTGCGGTGGGGTCGCAAACCTTAAAGGAGTTGCTCCGCATCGAGGAGAGAGTGAGCAGCAAACGGCTCTGGCAGCAGACAACAATAATGCGCCATACGAAGCTGCTCTTGGGAGATTACACCTTAACAAGTCTTAAAGATATGACCAACCTTCCCTGAGACAAATTCCGTTTCCTTTTCGCGCTTTATACTGGGCCCTGCAGGCTCAAGAAAGACTTGTCCAACATCTTGTTCAAACTGCCGGTTTTGCGACATGGAACCGGAAACTCCATAATCCACCTGATTATTGATTGCCACGCCATTTGTAGACGCAGGCTCAAGACCCTTGGCCATATACATGGCACCCAGCAAGCTTCTGGAATCACTCCCATAGCACCCAGCAAGCTCTTGGTATTATTCAGAGTGCTGAACCTTTTGTGTCGAAGTACAGAACCTCAATTGATTTCTATATATCTACTCACAGACGAGCCGTACGAGCATTATGAACGATAACACACGAAAGAAAGAAAATGCAGGGACGTAGATATGAGAGAGAGGCTCGAACACCTCCGCTGCTTATACCGGCCTTTTTCCATTATTTTATATTCCCCACAAATTTAATTTCCAGAAAACGTGTCTGCCAGAAGATCTCATCATCTCAGGAATGTTAATTCATTAACATTTGAAAATATTTTAAAATGTTGAAAATATTTACTGCCAGCCGTCAATTAGCTTGCAGGAAACAGAAACAACTCGAGTACGTTTTAAATGTCTGTCCACCTACGCTTCTCAAACTCACACCGACCAACCGCCCACCTTTGGTCTTAAGTCTTGACGCGCTGACGCTAGGCATTAGCAACTTTTGGCTACAATTCAGCGAAAAAAATTCTAAGCAAACACAAATCCCTGCGGCGTCGGAGAAGTAAAAAACAAAAATAGCAAGCGGAATCGATGAAATAACTTTCGCGTAACGGTGTGCGTCCCTACAAATTTTTGCTGCCGTCATCTAGTACTCGTATTTTATGAATTTTTTACAAGCTGCTGCACGCTCGAACAATGCGAGCTGTCAGCTCCCATCAACTGCGTATGTTCGCCGCTTTTTTCTTTCTCGCGAACAACGAGCGACTTGGTGTGGGGACGCGGCTGCGAAACGTGCGCACCCACTCGTGCAACGTGGCCAGCTTAACGCTCAATTGTTGCTGTTGCCGACACATCAACTGCGTCATTTAACGCGCGAATGCGCTTCACCGGCAGGCAGGCAGACTCATCATCGGCAAGAGCAACACGCGCGCCATCATTATGCTCATCAGCCCGACGAGCTGAGCACCAGATTTGTTGGGCAACTTTAGTTGTTCAATTCAATAAATGAACGAGTAAATTTCGTAGAGGAGGACATTCGGACAATGTCGCGTTTATAATTCATAGAACAGTCCTAACTTCAACGAATATGAAGAAGACGAATGAGTAAAAATGGGGTGGGTGTAGAGAGTGAGAGGTCGCGGAGTAGCGCTGGAAATCTCAGCGGTTGGGGTAAGCTCTTGTCATTATTTTTCGCGAGCTGTAAATAAATGATGTGGCTCCTAAAAGCTTTCTGCTGTTAGCTAGAAAGTAGTTGCACAAAGCGAGTATGCCTAGAATGAATATTTCATTATCTAGCAGGAACTTTTGAACCGAAATTCCGTTTGAATTTTATCGCATAACTGTGATATGAGCTATTTTAGTTCGCTCTGACAGCAGAGCGTTAATCCTAGCGCTAAGCTCAAACACTGTGCGCTCAAAGCTAGTTAAGAAGTGTCTATCCTCACCTACGTTAGCATCGGACTCGTTTAGGTGTCTGATAAGATATCCAGAGGAGGTACCCTTATACGGCTGACATTAGTATGGGACCGAGTTAGATCTCTTCTAGAACCGAACCAATGAACATCGCGGATGCTTAACAGACGCTGGTCGACGCTTCTGTGCAACTTCTTTTAGACTATAGTAGAAGGCAAGAGATCTACTGAACTAAGGCATAAAATCTTGCCGTACACTAGTTGTCAAAGCTGTATGGGAGAGAGGGAGGTAGAAATGTGTAGACACCCTCTCCTCCACTGTCCAGCCTTTGCCAGCCAGACTGAGACTGAAAAGGCTCGGTAATCTTACCTTCGTCGAACCAGAAAACATAGCCGAAACTGATAATAGCCATTTCAACAAATTTGTAATAAGCTAAAAGCGCTTTGTCGTTCTGAAAGGATCTTATAACCTATTTTTTAAGAGTCTATAGGTACCACAACGGGCCGGCGTTCTAATATATCTAAGTGAAATCCGCGTTAATATTAACCCACTAAACTAACCTAACTTAACTTGACTACCACTAGGTAGACCAATGAAATAGAAACAAAAAAAAACTTCATCTGGCACAAATTCACTATAAAACATTACCCCCCTATCAAAAAGACTTCATTCTCAAGTCAAACACGCGACATAGCAGCGAATTAATGGTGTTACCCGTCTAAACGTTGACTTAACCCACAAACAAAAAGGTGTCATAACCAGCAGTCATTTTCTTCACACATTGGAGCCGCATGCCATCCGCACGCGCTGAAATAATTCAATTTCCGATAACAACGCCGTTAATAATTCAATATTAATAATAACTACCAGCGCACTCAAAACTGACCACACACAGCCCAGGCAGCTACCCACTAAAGTAATTGAAAAATTTCACCAATTCCACCCCTAATCAACGCTTTTGATTACCTAAATGATTGCTGAGACATATGCCTCGAACCACCAGCACAGCCGAACTTTACTTTCGCAGCAATAAATGTCAAGGCGTTGAGCAGACCTGGTGTTAGCTGAGTCAGGCCACTACTAGTTTCTCAAACTCTTCAAATACATATAAGTATGTATACACACCTCTCATAGTGCTGTGAGCTCCAAGTGTTGACGGTGTTGAACTGACAATTTGAAAATCAATAGCGGTCAGTTGGTTGATGGCGACGTTGCGTGCCGCTAATTGGCAACAAGGGTGCTAAATTCATACACATTAGACTATTCATTAAATCGAGTAAATATTCAGAAAGGGTATCCGGGTAGGAGTGTGCACGAAGGACATGGCGAGTTTATTGAAGGTTGGTTCACTGAAAAGTAATAACTAGTTTCGAAGTGGTTTTGGCTTGTTCTATTGCTAGTAGGTTCTCACGGCGGTGGTTAAAATTAACGATTCCAATTATGCCGGTTTTAGAATCTGTTTTATACTTCCAAGCTAGTCAGACAGGAAAAACGAAATTATACTAAACTAGAATACGAGTAAAAGACTTTCATTAGCAAATAAATTAAAATATTGGGTTCATATTTATACGGTTAGAGTGCTCCAATAGAAATATCTCGGATTAGTTCGCGTTGATCATAGGGTAGTGATATTTGTCATCAGAACACCTGTCTTCACACTTAAATATAGCAACTTCATTTGGCTGGTCTCTGTTCAGTATTGTCAGCCTTAGTGAAAATGTGGGTCTTGGGTTCATATATTGGAACAAAAAACCCCCAAGAAAGAAAATTTCGATCCGCCACTGGTTGTAACTATAACTCCGACTTATATACGTAATTGAAAGTCGTTATACAAAAATGGTAAGGATACTCGTGTATAATGCCGTAGGATTAGAAGTGGATCCGCATATAGTAAGATACACAACTACTCGTTCATCACATACGCTCGGGTTTCGGGTTATGTTACTTAAAAAAATCGATCTCATTTATACTATATAGCTTAAAATTTCAGTGCGTTATGATACCTAAAACTCCTATGTAATAGATCTTAAGACCGTCACAAATAGACAAAGCGTTTTGAGCCTCTCACAAATTTCTTTAAACGGCTAATGTCAGTTTCGGGGATGTATCCTGGCTCGTCGAAGGCAAGATAGCCGAGATGCTTCAACTCAGTCTTACAAAGGCTACGCAATGAACGAAAAAGGGCCTAAATGTGTCCACCTCGACCTTCTCCAAACAGCTTTGACAACTCTCGTCTGGCAAAATTTTTTAGCTCTACCGCATGAATGCCTATTGGACAGTGTCCAGTATGAACCTCTACGATTTCGGTAAGATAAACTAAAGGCTAGTAGCTCAGTAGACCTCGCAGTCGCACTGAAACGGGTCCTCGAACAGCGCCTAATGCTAGAACGTAAGATCCAAAGTAGTTCCAATTCGGTTCCATTTCAATTTCATCGGTTCAAGAGTGCCATTTATGGCTAGCTCATCGTATTTTCAGTTAACAGCGATTCCGCTATAATCAGGCACTCAACCAAAACTGATGATAAAGTAGCTTGATGCTATTTCTAATGAGGGCAGGCACTCCTTGAGTAGCTTTGAGCGCAGAGTTAACGAGCTCAGCGCCAGTAGTGCCGCTCTGCTGTCAGAATGAATGCTCACATCCCCAAAAATGGCTGCACAGCAGTACATCTACCTTGAAGCAGCCTGAGAATAGGTTCTCAACTGGTAGTAGCAAAAGCTACAAGGTCTAACCAGAGATTTAAATCTGATACCACTCGGAACAGTTAGCCCAAAGAGTTCGTTTCAATCTGCTCATTGGGTTTAAACCTTTGGGAAGATTCGTGGTTACTGTGGTTTAAACCTAAAGGTAGGTCGAATAGAAAATTCAGCTCAGTGGGGAGTCGCACTGCGACCGGCTGCCGCAGCCACAGCATGGCAGAGGCTGCAGGTTGGCCTCGAATCCGACCTAAGTGGAAAAGGTTTAATTCCAAGTGACCAATTTGGGAAAGTATATTTTGGGGCGCTGATCACCGCATTGTGCTTTTAGGTACTATGGAATAAGGCCGACGTTGGCAGGTACTCACGTACTGAACTCAGGACTGAATCACTTCGAGGAGTTACAAATAAACCCATAAATGTTAACTTCAATACAATTTCACAACAAAATAATGAAGCAATAAAAATTTAATTTGCCAAAAATAAAATTGGTTTTATGCTGAAATTCAGGAAAATATTGAATTTCCACCACACAAGCAACAACAAAAGTGGGTAAAAGCAATTTTGTGCGTAAAATCGGGCCAAAGCAATTGAATTAAATTTGCATAGCACAATTTGTTGCAAAACTGCAAATCGAAGATAAGTTGGTTGCCAACGCAGAGAATTGGATTGTGGAAAGAAAATGTGGCAACACCAAAAACAACAACCACAAAGTACATATGGTTTATGCCAAATGACTGTGAATGCGTTCATGAGCGCATAGCAATAACAATAACAACGGCAACTATAACAGTAATAGCAACTATAAATGTCCTTGCAACAGCCAACAGGGCGGCACACATGCCAAATGGCGGCAAACACACACACACACAAGCACATATGGCTGGCAGAGAGCAGGCAATGCGTTCATCGATTGCTCGATTTGCTCGGAAGCTTACCCGGCATTCGCATTGCGGTTGTGACAATCTGATGGTGCACACACACATACACACACACGCACGTACATGCAAATTGGGGGAGGGGCGGACATATGACTTTGTGAAAATCGACTTACCATAACTAGTGGATATGCGCATATGTATTTGCAACATCAAAAGCAGCGCCAAACGAAATGACTAAAATGACATCGGCGAAATTTTTAGAGCGGAAAATTGAAATAACGCAGCCAACAACAACAAAAACAACAGCAAAAGCTAGTACAACTGCAATGGAAATTCACCAATTGCATATGTTGGCTGCTTCACGCACAGCGAGTGCAGCGTCACTATCGCATGTCACTCATGCCAACCTTGCCACCCCGCGCAGCCGTCGCACCACTCAACGCCAATCATCTGTTTTCAGCGTCAATTGATTGCGGGAATTCCAATTGACTTCGATTTGTGCACCACTAATTAGGTTAAAATGCAATGTTTGCACTGCACTCAGCCCGCGGGCGCTACTGTAGCTGTAATGACGACGTCGTCGTCGTCGCCATTGTTGACGCAACGTCATATTGATGCAATTATGTAAACTTGCTTTAAATGTGGCAGCCGATATTTGCGACATTTAATGTGGCACATTGCCAGAGTGGAGCATAATTGTATTTGGAAATTATTTAGTAAGATGACTATTCCAACTACCAAAGTTATATATAATTAATTTTTGGAAAAATAGTCATGCGCTATCATGAGATTTTAAGGTAATCTGTTGAACTGATTTTCACTTTCGACTAATTCCACTATTTTTCAAATATATTATACCACTTGATCGAACCTTTAAAAATATTGTATGTCGAATAAATTTTCGAAAATTTAATTTTTTGTCGTTTTTTAATCAGGTGGCAACACTATTTAATTAAATTTTTATTTTAGTAATCACTATACCACTAATTTTAACCTTTAAACACTTTAAGTATAAGTTTTTGAAATATCAAAAAATGACATCAGGTGGCAACCTTGTGTAATTTAATTTTGATTTTAATCCTTTTTGGACAATTAATTGAAATATGATTTTTTTAAGAATTATTTTTTTTTTTACTTTTTCTGAGGTGGCAACGCTGTACCCTTTTTTACATAAGCCCATATTCGCAGAAAAAGTTAAAATTTTTAAAATATTTGATTAAAAAAATTTTATTGGTTTTTAATCAGGTGGCAACGTTGAAAAATTCAGTTATTATTTACTTTATTTTTATACTTTTAAGGCAGACTACCATATTTCACATATTTTTTAATTTATTTAAAAACAATTTTTTTATGTAGATGGCAACACTGTGCTTAATTAACATTGCAGAAAATTTTAAATGCTTTGCAAACAAAATTTTATCACTTCTTACTTTTAAAAATGCGGTTATTCGTAGTCTACCAGGTGGCAACTTTCAAAAATATAAAATTATAAGGCACATTCTCAAACTTTTCTTTAAAAATTCTATTAAATTAAAAACAATGTTAAATTCTTATATGTATGTCTATATAATTTCTAAATTCATACGTATATAATTAAAACGCTTTAAAAAATTAATAATTCAATTTTTTATCGATATTTTTATCAATATCGATAAAAAATAAACGAAATATTTAGTTTTTATTTTGGTAATTATTACTTTATTACCAAAACACTGCCGATTTCGATAATTTGTGTTAACGATAAAAATCGATAAATTTAAATTTTTTACTACAATTCGTTGATTTTTTATAAATTTACGATCTTTGTATGCGATGTAGTAAAATATTTTGGAAAAAATTCAGCCGGGGTTGCCACCATAATTAAATTTTTAATAATTTTTTTTAAGTAATAAAGCAAAAAAATATTAAAATATTATCGCCAAATAAAATTTGAACAGATAAAATCAAATAAATTTTGCAGAGTTGCCACTAGTCGTGGTTGTCGCGATGTAAAAAAGAAATAATTAAATAGAAGTGATAATACAAATAAAATGGTAAAATATCGTAAAATTTCGAAGAAAAAATATATGCGAACTTGGCAGAGTTGCCAATTATATTAAAATATAATAAATAGAACCAATTTTTAGCGACATTGAACTACTGAGAAGACATTTATATATAAATTTAAATGAAAATTCAAAATTAGTATTTGCTGCGTTTTACTAATTTTTTATTATTATTATACGATTATTACCAAAGCTGCCACCCCGCTTTAAAAAGTGGTTACCGAAATTTAAGCAAATGAAGTAATTCACCTAAAACCACGACGATTGAACCAAACGCAAACATGGAAAATTGCTATTAGAAATATAAGCGACATCTCAACATACACACCCTCACTCTCCGCCACACACATATGAAAGCATAAAATTGCTGAAATCAATGAAATAACAACCGGAAGAGGCGGGCAGTAAGTAACGACATGCACCAGTATGTGTGGGTGTGTACTGGCGGTGGGGGCGGTGAAGAGGCGTTAGTGAACATTTACGCTTGATTGGAGCCAACAATGCAAATGGAAAACGATGTGGAATTTGCATTCGCAACATTTGGTTGCAATTGTTGTTGAGTTGGGTGTACCGTTAGTTGCTCGGTTGTTTGGTTAGACGCTTTGGCGGGCACTGGGTGCGGATGGACGTAAATTTACAAGGCAGCAGGTCAAAGTGCAGCAACAACAGAGGCAGCGGCAACAACAGCAGCAGTGACAGCAACTTCGACAACATTGTCACAGTGCAACAACAAAAGCAAAGTATATGAAGTGGGTGGCCGTGTTGCAAGCAGTCCAGATGCATTGTGGCAGCAATAATAACCAGCGCAATGGAGTGAGTGTAGAAGTTTTTCGCATAGTAGAATTCGTGGAAGCGAAATCACAAAATGTGAAATTAAAATTTTATTGAAAATTATATTAAAATTTGGGGCGAATCGGAGAGTTGACTTCTTCGAAGATCACATATGACCTCTGTACATGTTTAGGAATATATTTTATCCCGAAAAGAAGCTTTAGAAACATTACAACTGTTAAAAGAAATCACATATTTAGGTTCCAAATTAATCTGTCATTATAGTTTTGACGAAAAAACACCATTTGAGTCCCGTTGTGTCTTCTCTAAATTTTTCCAAATCTCCAAAACTCTATTACACCTTACAAGTCATCCTTTATGATTATCAGAGATTTAGTAGACCAACTTTAACAACACTTTGTAAAACACGGCGTAGTTTCCTTAGACCCCAGCATTATCTTCAAAAACCAATCCTTTCTATCTTTTTCTGGAAAAAAAACACTATTTTTAAAGCCGAACATATTCCGTAACCTCAAAGTCATGTCTTTAGGAAACCACTAATTAAGTCTAGTGCCGAGTAGTGGAACTAGACTTAGAGATTATAACAATGGATCAACCTTGTTTCGTTGTCCTCGGCACAGCCAATTTCGTTAGCCACTAAACTTGTAGAAGTTTTTTCATAACCGATGATCCCAAATGTAACGCAGTCTTGCCAAATCGAAGTCTTTCCTATCTTTAGAATTCCGTTTTTATTCCGTCTCGCCCCCAAGATTCTGAACCTAAACGAAACTCTTGCCTAAGATCTTTGAGTTTGAACAACGATACCTTTTCGATCTTGGCAGTGATGGAGATGACGAGGTTTAAAAATCTTTTAGAATTAACTATATTTTGAAACTTTGGTCTATTTCAAATTCACATTTGAGATATTGGAAGACCTCATATTAGAATGCCAAAAAATATATCTTTATCCGCTCACCCGCTCAAAACCCCCAAAAGCATCATATATACGCTCCATATCGACTGTTTCTTATTTATATATTTTTTTACCGAATTTGACAGTCGAACAGCAATACTGATAGCAACAACAAAAAAAAAACACTGAATGCCACTTCAATGATATTTACGCAATAAAAGAGATAAAAGTCAAAAAGCGACGCATTCATAGCGAGAGCAGGGAAGCGGCGCGGGCGCAGCACGAATCGACAGTCATGCAAATTTTCTTCGATTCAATTTCAATTCGCATTTTTTGTTGTGTCTTTTTGGCATTTTTCCTTTCATTCGGGGTGAACCATTGCATGCAGTTGCATTGGAGAGCGAAGCAAGCGCATATAAAGGCAAACATGGTACTAAATATACATAGAAATAAATGTCAGAGCTACGCAATGGTTAAATATTTATTGCATAAACGCACTCAAATGATTGCAAATTTGTAAATTGTGCAAATATTCGTAAGAGCATTGCGCACAGCGCCGGCACATCTACATACTGAGTATATATGTATATATATTATATCTTGTATATATATAGTAAACCACTCACATTACGATCAAATCAGTTCGAATGTTTAAAGTGTGTATTTTTAATATTTGTAGTGAGGGGTAAATATTTTCTGATCTTATGAGCTTTTAGAAAGTGCTGATTAGAATGCTCAAGCACTATTTAAGGGGATTTTAAATATTGGTTGGACAACGTTGAGCAATCTAATAAGCATTTGTATATTTTTTACTCTCACAGATAGAATACCTTTGGCAGAAATTTCAAATTCATCCTCAAATTCATCTTCACCCTCAATGCCTTGAAACGAGTACTAGGCAGAGCAAATACTTCAAACTGGTCTTAACAACTACGTAGTGGCACCAAAAATTACCGATTGGCGACAAAGCCATATAATTTGACAATGATAGATTTAGCCATTTCAAAATCTAATCATGGCTTGAGGAGGAATAGAACAAAATGGCAATAGAAATACTATCAGTAACATGTGCTGACTATCGGAATCTTCAATAATATTCAACCCCATTTATCATCAATTCAAGGAAAGAAGTTGAAAGAAAGGGAGAAAAGAGATGGAAAGAATGGGAGTAAAAGAGAAAGCGTGTCTGATATTAATGAAAACGTCAGGGAGAGAAAAACATTGAGGATGAGAAAAAGAGACAGAAAAAATACGGAGAGGTTTTCAGAGGACAATTATTTCGGAGTACTTTACTGTTTGAGTTTCCACAAGCATCTCCTGTTAATGAAATATGATTTCTTAAAGAATAACTCATCACCGCATATAACAGGTCCCAAGCTACGCCATACAAATTATCAGAGTTGCGCTGTATTGAAAGAGTCGTAGTATAGGCGTTAATTTATCGTATAAGAAATACGAGTAAGGCCTATGGATAGGGTACCAAAATCACCTTCCGTGGTCCAGACGACTACAGTGTCGTCCAAGCGGGGATCACAGCAATCGAAGAAAGCCTTCTTGATCTGACAAAGAGTGTGCTCACAACAAGGAATATACTTGTATTTATATATACAGATAGCCAAGCGGCTTTTAAATCACTAAATTCAATTGAGATTTCCTCAAAGATTGTGAAATATACCCTGATAATTAGTAGATCTAATATCCTATTTCAAGATAAACCTGCAATCCAGATCATATTGATATCTGAGGTAACTGTGGAGCACATTTACTAGCCAAAGCAGACACCATCTTTCAATTAGATTCCAGAAAAGTGGAAATTTATATGCCTCAGGTCACTTGTAGTTATTTAATCGACGAACATGTTAAAAATATAGCTGAGTCCCAGTGGAGTCAATCGTTGACTTGCTCAATAAGCCGGAAAACGTGGCATGAATGGAATATGGACCACACATACCGACTTTATAAAGAACTAATGATTTATGAACTCAAGTAGGTGAGCTGAGTGGTCACTGCCTAATTAGCAGACATGCCAGAAGGCTACGAAACCCATATAATGATTGCTTTAAAGAAAGAGGTAGAAAAGAGGAGACTATAAAAGATATTATATGTAAGTACAAGGCCTTGTATAGAAAAGGAACGCAAATTTCAATATAGGATTTTTTAATATGTTTCGGAGGTTGCACAGATAAGACTTTTTGTACTGATGACATTCTGCAGAAGAACGAGGTAGTTCAGAGAGGAGACAATGGAGTAAGGGGGTTTTAGTGCTGGATAAGTAGGCTCACTACCAAAGACTTCAGTGCTCCGTCAAACAACCACTTTAGCTACCTATCTACAGAGAACCCGTCGTAATTTATCATATTTTCATTCTAAAAAGCAACTAATTGTCATGAAATCATCAACTAGTCACTGTATGGCCTGTCACAGCGCTTGTAATGCTGAACTTCGCGTGCAATGAATAAGTAAAATGCATCGCTGAGATTTTTCGACAACTTCCGAGCATGAAAATTAAGTCATTTCAGTTGCATGTTGTCGGCATTGTTGACTTACACTCGCATGTCACAGTGATGCTTGTGAATGAAATGAAATTTAGCGCTAAGGGAATGACAGCAAAAGTGTATTAGAGAGAAAGAGAGAGAGAGAGGTAAAAATGGGTGACTGTGACGGTTACGTTGAACTGCCTAACATACTCGCACTCTGTGCCGTTATTTTTTTTTTGCAGCAAAGTTGGCAATACTATGCACTGCCGTTACACAGCCGAACGCACTTGTTAACTGTCATTCCATTAAAATTTTTGTTATTTGCCGACGCAGTCAGTATGTTGTCGTTGTTAAAACTTGGCTGCTGTCAGAGTTGTTTGTATATGCGAAATTTTATTGCTGTTGATGACCTTAATAGGTTGACAATGACAGATCAAACAAAAAACAAGAAAATTTACTTACAAATAAGAAAAACATACAGAAAGAAAGAACAACAACAACATGCACATGTCACAAAACTCAACTGCCAGTTGGAAAAGTTGCTCAAGCAGAGACAGAAGTACACAAATTCACCTATAATTTTAGATGAAACACATGCACCACCCCGTACTAGCATCTATTCCCTCAAGGTATACCAGTTCCAGAGGAGCACTCCGCACAACCGAAATACCCATATGGGCACGTAGTCTCCAACACACTCGCACAAATCAACTGCACTGCAGTTACTAAGAGTTTTGCGCATCCCTCAAGCGTATGAAACAGATCGGCATGCTCATCGCAGATTAACCGAGAATGGGAAAATAAATCGAAGGGCGGAACTAATTTCAAAATGACTCGAAATAGGCGGACAGTCGCACAAAACGAGACAATCAGCGTACGTGCGGCAGGCAGTATCATCAACAGCAACAAACGAACTCCGTGCAATCACCCTCCACGCCGAAAAGTAGACTACACAAAATAAAAACAGCAAACTCCAACAGTAGTCGAGCAGAAATCAAACGACATTTTAACCAACGCAAAATAATGGGGGTGGCAAACGGCGGAATGCAGTCTTCCCCTGGCTTGTACGTACATTGCCAACAACAATAACATACAAAAATCAGAAGCAGAACTTAACATTGGAATTAGTAGAAGATTTTGGACAACAAAGACGGGCAATGAATGCTTGAAATTATCGTAAAATTGAGTTTGATGGGCCAAAGCCTTTATATGGAAGTGCGTGTGTGTGAGTATATGTGGATTAAGAGGCACCTTCGCTCTTGCTTGAGAAACTTAACGATAAATGGGCTATTGAAACCGCTTTGAGGCATCCAATGGAACGGAAACTACGAGCAACAATTGCACAAAAGAAAAATGACTATTGTACAACAGGCCAGAGAATTAGAAACCAAATTTGTTAGAGAGTTGCCGGATTATTATTTTTTTCTGCAGTGATTTAGTACACCGCAAGGTAATAGTATATCTGTAATGAAAAAAGGTGTGGTTCTACAGAAATTACTGGGTTCCTAAGTATCGAAAACCGGTTATGATCAAAAACTGACTCTTAAAACTCGTGCTAACTGCCGGTTCTGCGACCTGGAACAGGAGACACCAGCACACCTAATCCTAGATTGCACAGCAATCTGTGGAAAAAGGCTTAAGGCCCTGGATTCCATCTATATCAGCAGGGATCACATCACCTCACTAGCACCCGGTAAACTACTGGAACTGTTCAGGTTGCTGGGGCTCTGGGAGGTCATGTGATATAGGAGAGGGCACAATAGACCCTAGGTCGCGGTGCAGAACCTCAATATTTAATCTATCTATCTATCTATCTTAAAATTCGATCAAGATAATTTTTCACCGAAAATACTGGGTTCCTACATATTCACACCCGGCCACGATCAAAAACTGATTCCTTCAATTATTATTCGTCGATCAAGAGAATTGTTCACCGAAAGTATTGAGTTCCTATGTGCCGAAAGCCGGTAATGACCAAAAAAGTATTCTTAAGACCATTTGGGGTTGAGCAGAAGAAGCTTTTACTGAAAATACTGGGTTCCTAAGAATCGGCGCCCGGCTATGATCAAAAACTGCTTCTTAGCACTATTATTGGTCGATCAAGAGAGTTGTCCACCGAAAGTACTATGTTCCTAAGTAACGAAACCACGAAAGGATTTCAAAAACTTTAGGGGTCGATCAAGAGAATTGGTCACATCATGTTTATTTTTGCATCTTCATCTCACGAACTCCAGTTACATGTGGTGTTTGTTCCTATAGACCCCAGCTTTAAGGGCAAGAGAAAAGAGCCATTTTCTGAGATTGGTTTTAGGATTCGCAGACGGTAGTCATTTTCCCAATTCACGATATAGATTCTGTATATAAATGGACCGCCGGGAAAAGTCATTAGAACGGTCCAAAGACCATTTATGTCATCAGGCTTTTATAGCTAAAGCTCAGTCTGAGAGAATTTTTAGATTTTAAGAATTAGAAGGAAGTGTTTCTTAACGAGCTGAGCATCATACGGACACTGTGGAGATAATCTACTAGGTGATAAGAAGATCCAACATAACCGTCAGCGCAGCCTTGTCCAACCTAGAAAAAGAAACGAAAGTGGTGGGTCTTGTGGTGAAAAAGAAAAGGACGAAGTACTTGGGGACCACATACAAAGATTCTTGGCGTCTTAGGAACAACGTCACTATTGACAGCTATATGTTTGAAAAATTCAAGGACCTTGTATAGTATATCGCGGAACCAGCACAGATTTCACCAAAAATACAAGCCTGGAGATCAAGGGCAGAATAATTCTTACCAACAGGTGCTACTTTGAGACCGGTAGGCAATTGAGAAGCAAATCCCTATCTCTCGGCGAGTTTCGCTCTACACATTTCTCACTATCCCCGTCCTATCATTCGTCGCGGAAAAAACGACCGTGACGACACGAAATGAGAAAGCAATTGGAGCATTCAAGATAACTGCTTCCCACAAGGTCTTTGAAGCGGTTCGTCTGATCGGTAAATATCCAATAAGGTGGAACCACGAACTGTATGAGCTGTATGGGGACATTGATAGAGCTAATCGCATGGAAAATCAAACAAATGCGCTGGTTAGGACATATCCTTCGCATGTAAGATGATGCTTCAACGAAATGCTCCTTCGACTAGAGACCCATGCGTGGACAAGGGAAGTTAGGGCACCCACGTAACCAATGGAAGTGGATAGCAACCTGTCTGCACTTGGGATGTACAACTGGCGCGACCTCGCAAAGGATAACAGCAACCGGCGAAGTTTTGTATTCTAGGCTAGGGCCGTACCACTGTTCTAGTGTCAAAGAAGAAGAAAGATAAGATGTAATATAAAATTATTTATTGACTCAATTAAAGGAAGGTTCTAAATGCCTATAAGAATCATATATTAGTACTCTTGACATTTTGTTTTTACTTTTTTTCTAACACTCTGGCAACACTGTGCACCTTAAATCAAATCAAACGTGAGTAGTCATTGGATTTGTGCTCTTCGAGTGTGGTCAACTACAAATTGTCGCTTGCAAATGGAGCGCACGTTTACCCCTTCTCATACCTGCCTACCGAACACACTAACCGTAAATTTAGGCAAGACAGTAAAATAATTCTTATTACTCGCCCCTAATCTATTCCACTCGTACATAGGTAAGTTCAGCTCTCTGCTCACTAGCTAAGCTCGAGGGTGAACGAACAAAAAAAAAACTACCGAACTAACCTGCACTGATTTATGTCACTTGTCTTCGACATTCCAGCTCATCTAGTATGTAGTCTTGTGGTTTTTATGATTGGAATTACGACCCATACGAGCATAAAACTCTGTAGGTAATGTGGCAGAGGCAAGCGGTCTTTTAACTACCCGAGCGTGTGTAGAATATTTGTCAATCGATGAGACAGCTGCCGTAATTGTTCACCGAATTGCATTGCCGCTTGCGGTTGCGTGCGTACGGCCTGGCGTAATGCTCTTGATTGAGTTCACATTTTTGCTAATTTCACTTGTTGTTGTTACTACTGTTGTACTGTTGTTGTTGGTTGATTGGTTAATGCCTGCTGGCAAAGTCATTGACCAACACACTGCGGCGCATTCACATAATTAAGCTGGTAATTATTCGTTAGCTTCTGTGGCTTATAATGATTTCGGTATACGAGTATGTATATACATGAAGTATGTGTGTTAGGTTTTTCCAACCTTTGCAACACGTAATCAGAAATTATTGTGGTCCAGCATTGTTTGTTGTTTTAGAATTAGCAACCGACAGGTAATTTGTTAAATTATTTACTCAATTAGTTGCATCTTCAATTATGGAGAATTAGTTGCCTGCTAATGTGTGCGATAAGCAACAATGCAAGCTATGTGTGAGATGAAATGAAAACTGGGCAGTTTTGTGTTTGTTGCAGACGATTAGCTCAAGTTAAGCTCAGCTCAGTCAACAATTACTTGTTGTAGAACAAAGTAATCAATTTCAGGCTGGTCAACTTGAGCGAATCAAATCCAAGGCATCTAAACTATGCCTTTTGCTATTATTCATCACAATGCAATTAAGTTTACAATTGAGCGGAAGTAAACTGTTAGCCTCTCGGAAAAACCAGTTAGTCCCTTCTATTTTAAGACCATTCATAAATATTCGGAGGCAATGTCATTGAATGCTTTAATGAAGACGGATTAGTTCGGAACAAATCTACCGTATTTCCATTCTGGAAGTCAGAGTTTAGTATTCGTATACATGAGGCCATTTCTGGTATTAAGTTCAACATCTTAAATATTATGGTCTAAAAATATGTTTTTTTCAACCAAATTACTAACTAGTGGCAATGAGATTTCAAGTGGTTGGATGGTGCCAGCGCCTTGATTTAATTCTATAAAGGTTAGGTTACAAGGTCGATCCTTACATGGATCTCACTTGAACAGATTAGAACGCCTGTTTGTAGTATTACTGAAGATCTCAAAAAAAGATCTTATACCGCAAATCGGGAAAGCTGTATGAGCTGTTCAAGAATTTCTTAAGACGTCTAATGTCCGTTTTGGCTCTAACTTCTGATTAACCGAGAGTAAGGCTGTCAAGATTTTTCAACCTCAGTCGCGCAAATGCTAAACAATGTACTTATACGAAGGTACCTGAATGTACAGCTTCAGAGTGCAGACTTCTTCAGAGAAGTGACCATCTACTAATAGCAGCGATACTCGCCTTGAACTCATTTAGAGGGCTCCGGGTTGGGCAAGCAGTGCCTAACCTCGCCATCAATAGCATCGAGTGTCTTGTGATAAGAATATGGGTATTGTATGGATGCCAGGCCACAACGGAATAGCAGAAAATTGTAAAGCAGATTGGTTAGCAAGAAAAGGCACCCTAGAACCGCTATCAATAGAAAGGGAGCGGGTCGGTGCTCCCGTATCCTCTGGTATTATAGCACTAGATGGCTGGGCTTCATGGGAACTTGGCCAGTGCTGGGCCACCATCGTTATATGTGCTGTCGCAAAAGCTTTTTGACCCAAGATCGATAGCAAGATATCTAGTGATCCTTTTGCCCTCAGTAACGCAAGCCGCTCCCTAATTGTGGGACTTTTAATAGGCCATTACTCTATTGGGGTCCATGCAGTAAGGCTAAGGGTCTTACTAGACGCCATCTACAGAAGCTGTATGTAAGAAGATGAAGTGGAAACAACTCAACACTTCCTTTTAGACTGTCCCACGTATGGGAGGTTAAGACTTAAAACCTGGGAGCGCATACCTTCAGACATCCCACAGATTTGGCGGGGTTGGAAATTAGACGCCTGTGCAAATTTGTATTGGCTACTAAGCGTTTTGCTAATTTATAAGTTCGAACACAGGAGTTCATCATTTCAATGACTAATATATAACAGTACACGTGCGATATTTCTAGATCAACCATCTAACCTAAGCAAACCTGGATATTTCCACCCCAATCTTCATTATACAACTGCGTCTACCTTCGACTCACACAATTTTTAGTCCTACCCCATGAATGCCTCTTGGACAGTACCCAGCAAGAATCCCAACTATTGAGGAAAGATGAACATTGCTGGCGGCGAGTAGTTCAGTAGATATCCGCTGTTCTACTCTAGGCTAAACAGATCTTGCAGTCACAAAGGAGTGGAAATTTATCTCTATAAATTAAATACTATACAGAGTTGTCATACAACTTATATTTCAAAAATGCATTTTTGCGTTATAACTAATTCAGTTGAGCAGGTGTGAAGCTGAAACTCCGCAGTTTACTTTCATATCATTATCAAAAGCAGTGTTGTGAAATTCATAGATATTAAATTGATATTTCATAGAGCTGCCATACAACTAATTTTTCGAAAATGAGTTGTTGCATCATAACTCTTACAGTTAAGCAGCTAGGAATATGAAATTTTGCAAATTAACTATGAATCATAATTACAATGCGTATTGTAAAAATCATCATCATCGGATTAATATTAAGCAGAGCTGCCATATAACACATGTTTCAAATAAGAGTTCAGACGTTATAAGTCCTTCATTTAAGCAGCTACAAACACGAAATTTTGCAATATATCTACTGATTATAAGCAAAAGTCTTACTGTGAAAATCGTTAATACCAGATTAATATTATCTGTAGCTGCCATACAACTAATGTTTCAAAAATGAGTTTTTGCGTTATAACTCAGACAATTAAGCAGCTAGGCATATGCAATTTTGCAATTTGTTTGAATATTAAAAGTAAAAGCAACGTTGTGAAATTCAGCGATATCAAATTATTACTACATAGTGCTGCCATACAACTGATTTTTCAAAAATGAGTTTTTTCGTTATAATTTCTACAAATAAGCAGTTGAGAACATGAAATTTTGTAAAACGTATGTATATTATAAGTAGAAGACAGATATTTAATATCAAGAAGATCGGATGACTATAAGCTATAGTTGTCATACAAACTGGTGTTCAAAAATGTGATTTTTCGTTATAAAACCACAAAATTCTCAACTAAAATTTCCACTGTTTATTGATTTGATAACTAAGCGCTATTAGAATTTAGACTAAATTCAATAACGGTATCGGGCAACTACAATTAAAGCTAACTCTAAGCGTTTGCTTGAATTCAATATTTCTTTTTCACTATACAACTTGGTTTATCTTTTTTTCAAATATTACATATAACTGATATTACGGTTTTGCAATAAAATATGCCACAATAATGCAATAAATCACCGAGTGCGACACTAATAAATGCATTGAAAATTTAATCAAAAAAATTCCCCACAAATACCGAAGTCATATATTTTAAACGGATATTTGAAAAACGCATTGATTTACAAACACACATATACACAGAAAACAACAAAAGCTTGCATTGCCAGCACACACGAGCTTCAAACGACAGGTGAATGTGGCATTGAAACCATACTAAGCAACAAAAACAAGCAGAGAATTGAATATATGAATGCTTGAACGAGTGTATAAATGAAAAATCATAAATAATTCAAATATGAGTGGAGGAAATGCTTATTGAAAAGTCATAAATCTCTCTTGCAATAGAAATGCGCGTAGCAGCTGTTTGTCGCTCGATGTGTATGCGTGTGTGTGGGTGAGTGTGAGAGGGTCATGTGTGTAACTGTTGCTGTGTGAATATACTGTGAGGTATGTGGGTAAGCCACAAGTTTCCACAAATTCAAGAAGCATAAATAAAGACATAAGCAAGATCAAGAATAAATGTGGCAACAACAAAAGTGCGCTCGTGCGCTGCTGTTGCAATAACAATGCACCAAGCAATAATAACAAGTGCAATAATGATAACTGCTACAACAACGACAACAAAACTAACAATAAAATGTTGTACAATAACAAACAAATTCATTGTCATGTCAAGCCAAGCGAGCAGAGATGAACTGAGCTGAGCTGCGTCGTTGTCTGCTGCTTGCAACAATCACCAGATTCATGTGTCAACCAGCAAGCAGAATGCATGAACAGCTTTGATAGTCGTGTGTGAGGAGAAGAAAATCACTTATGCATTTCGATAGAGCGATTTTTTCTTTCAATAAATATATTTTTCTTTATGGTTTCACTTTACGGTAATATGAAGCATGTGGCAAGGATGCATGCATGTGTGTGTGAATAAGCATAGACAGACAAGAAAAGATGTTGTTGTTGTATGGTTGTTGCAACAATAAAATTTATTGTTGTTGTTGTTGTTGTTGTATGGTTGTTGCAACAACAAAAGTTGTTGTTGTTGTTGCTTAGTTGATGCATTGCAAGCAGACCGCTGTGGCAATATATCGAACCAAAATCACAAGCACACACACACACACACACAAACACCTAAACACTTTCTCAACTGTCTGTCATTGTCAGCTATATTATTGCTGTGGAATAGCTGTTGTTGTTGTTGCTGCTGTTTGGTTATTTGCTTTTGTATAGCCCGATTTGTGCTGCTTATGGCATTGTGCTTGCCGCAAAATCATCGGTTTAGTTGCAGCTATGCGGTGATCAATTGCAAATGTGACATGAATTTGCATACGCACACATTCGCCACACAAAGAGTCGCACGGCATATGTCTTGGTGCGTGTGCACCAATATTCATCTGTCAAATGTCAACAATTTAAGCAAAACTTTTCAATTTATTACTGCTGCGAAAGCATTTACTTTTGTGTATGTTTGTATATATGTATATACACAGCGATGCATATGTGCAAATGTTGCTGCAAAATTGTTGCAAGTGTTCCTTGCCACATGCCACACAGTGAACTACAAGTATGTAATACTCCTGATTTTCACAGAATTTCTTACCCAGCCACTCGAAGTACTAAAGGTAACCGACTTTAAGTGCAATTTTACATCTTAACCCTTAGGTGAACAGTTGGCATTGATATACCTTTCTTGAATCTTGAAGTATCTGCTTAGTAAAATTTCACGTAAGTATCAATAATGTGAGGTTGAAAACAGCGTTCAACGATACATAACTGGATTTTCATTAAAACAATTTGAACAACTAAAGATAACGGACTTTAAGTTCGATTTCACATTTCAACTTTTAGGTAGGCAATTTGGTCTAAGGGACCAAGTTGGATTTTGAAGTCTCTACATAATAAAATTTCAAGTTACAAATACAATAGTGAAGTAAGAATCAAAGCTGAAAGATACAATGTTGAATTCTCATCATCTTTGCGGTCCTAAAAGCCACAAAAAATAAGAGTATTTAAGTAAAATTTTGCCCTTTAATCTTTAGGTAGTTAATTGAGCCTAAAAGAGCTTTATAAACTCTCAAGTCCCTAGCAGCAACATACTGACTTCCGAATAAATGAGTCAAATAGTTTGGTTAGAACTAGAGTTCGACAATAGTCTGTGTAGTCCGAGTCTAAGACTACGCTGCAATAGAGTGAAAGGTCCAGGAACTCAATTTAGTCCAAGGTACGACAATAATATATGTGTTAAGACTGGATCCACACCATCTGGATCAAAACTGTGTAGGCGTAGTCTAAATCTACGCTACAACAGGGTACAACGTCCAGGTACCCATTCTAGACAGAGCCCACAACTTCAGTTATGTGCTATAGGTGAGCACATGGAAGTTTTCATGGCGGATCTTGGTTTACGCGCTTATAATATCCAACTTCTAAATATAAGAATTGAAGTCGAACGACCAATAAGAGTGTCGCACGTTCGGTGAATGAATCCACAACGAGATGGTTACACAAGCAAATGTTGTTCCGCCGTGATACTCACTTTCGGTTGAATGGGTCCGTAAATTATCGGATTTTGGGAGATAATAATTCACCACAAAATCATCTACATCCACAGAAAGTTACTGTTTGATGATACAGTCAGTGGAAAAAGCTACAGATCCATTATTAATGACTTTTTCGGGTCTAAATCGGAGAATGTTGAAGTGGACGATCTCAGGTTCCAACCAAACGACACTACATGCCAAACACCAACGATGTAATCAACATATTTCAGGTCTATGTCGTTCCCTCTAAGATTGTGGTTTTTAACACCACTGAACCATTTTTTGCGAGGTTATGTGAGATCGTTTGCCTACGCGGATAAGCCTGAAACGTTCGACGCCTTGGAAGATAATATTCGGCGCCTTATTGCTAACATATGGCCCGAATTCCCACAAAAAGCGTTCGAAAATTGGTTTCAGGGCTGAAATTTAGTAGAGCCAGCCGCGACGGTCTCATTAAATTATGAACATATGCATTTTATGTCTCTTTAAAAATCATTTGGCTAACAAAAAGGGAAAAGTTTAGACCCAGAAACGACAACTCTGTTAACTACTGGTGTGTAAAGACAAAATTGCAGTTATATATTAAAGCTCATTAAGGAATCAGATACCAGTGTATTGACTCTCCAATTTATCACGGAAAATTTTGAAGTTCAGGTCTCTCGAAATTTGAGTTTCTGAAATCTTATTCTTTTCTAATGAAAATTTTCTATGAATTCAAAGCATCTGAAGGCATCTGTTGAAGGTAATACTAGCAACTTATAGATCTAAAGCTCTTTTGAAGAGAAAGATTAAGACAATTTAGTCATATAACGGGTGAACCAAGTAGAGGTACTTTTTTCAAGATTTTATTTTTTAATACATGATGACAGACGATGCCCATTTCTGGCTCAATGGGTATGTAAACAAGCAAAATTACCACATTATGGAGGAAGAGCAGCCTGAAGAGATTCAAGAGCTACCATTTCATCCAGAAAGAACCACGGTAGGGAATCTCGGAATGGATCACCTTTTAGAATACCCGAAATCAGAAGTATTTTGTACATTTGGCGTTCATTAAAATAGGTTAAATTGTATATACGAGTAATTGTTGCCGAAAATTCTTATGGGAACTTTAAATGTTTTTGTTTAAGATAATCTTCAACCTTTTATGTTGTACATACAACAAAAACCAAAAGTTAGCGTGATAAAAATATACCGCAATTCGAAGCAATCAACTAGTGTAGGCAGGAAACTCTCTCTGTATGAGAGCTTTTGTAGAAAGACCTTTCAGATGCAAGTCATTATATATTCTAATGGATGATATTCGAATTCAAGATTGCTTCAAAATGTGAAAGCAGGTTTTTCGCTCGAAAAAGTCTACTGTACAACTGACAAAAACGCTTACAACCTATGACCCAACCACGGGTTAAGCCTAGCAATTTGCTTGCATTCAATACACTTTTGGTTACAACAACAAATCATTGAACCAGAATCACTCTAAATCTGCTGATTTGTGTCTAAACTTAACACATCATTTTAACCGAATTTCCGGAATTTAACAATCCGCAACAGCAGTTTTCTTGCAGCAAGTCAAAATCACACACACACACACACACACACACACTTACTGTTGCATTGCTGACATTTTGTGCTGCAAGTTGCAAGATAAGTCAAATGTGCAAAATAAACTTGTTGTCTTTGTGGCTTAATGATTTGTTAAAATGCCTACAACAATTACATTATGACAGCGCTCCAGACACCCCATTTAAGCATATATCGAATATCACTGTATTTTGGAATATAGTAAATCATTTAATTACACACATTTCAAAAACGTTGTCTTATCCTTAATATGCCAGCAGCTGTCAGCGCACATTTTACACACACACATACACACCTATACAAAGAGAATTTTAGTTGGCTTTTGCGGCTTTCCACTTGCATCGAATCCATCATTGTCTTATTGTACTATTAATTTACTTTCGAACCATTAAACTTCATTTCGAAAATCGGTTTGGTTTGCACACACACACACGCATACTTGCACTGGCCGGTTTATTACAAAACTTGTTGTAACAAAAATTTATTATCGATGTAATGGAATTGTGGCTTTATTTGTTGACCTCAACATTGCAGCAGCAGGTAAGAGTGAATCAAATAAAATATTTAAATATTAGAATATTGAAATTATTACAATATTAAGTTATTTGGAAATGTCAGCGGTCAGAGCATCAATTGTCATTGAACTTTGACGTTTGGCCATAAATATCTGAAATGCAAGTAAATCTAAAGTAAAATATATTAATTCACATTAGGGTAATCCTAAATACACAAGTAAATGTTTTAATTAGAACTTCCAAATCTCAAACTCTCTAGTGATGTAGCCATGGTAACAATATGTATGGTCTAGTACAAGGAACTGGAGAAATAGAATGGAGGAATCTGTACTATTTTGTGCAAAAAATTACTTTTCGACAGTTTTGTGATTACTAGACTCGGTATTGTTTGAGCACATCTCAACTTTAATTTTAGAGCTGAGCTGTCTGGTCGAAAAGACCGAAACCCATATTGCCGTCTTCCACTGGGCCCAATTAAAGTCGGACAAAGAGTTTAGCTGTTTCGTAGAAGAGACCGAAACCGAAAATCGTCGTCTTCCTCCGACTACGAACGAAGTAGGACAAAGAGAAAGTAGGGCAATATTCACACTTGTTCTTCGATAAAGACAAAAAGGCAGGCCAGGCAACTGAAAATGTCAAAAGTCCTGAGACTTTACGTGCCAATCACTTGCAATTGTGATGTCAAAGATGTGTCATGCTCTGGTAGGTCAGTTGTTGAAAATATTGATATGGAAATCGCCCAGTCCGTTCCTTATGAAAATGTCATGTTTCGATTTCCTAAAAGCTAAACATTACTCCAAAACTGTTTGGAATCATTGAATTGAGGTCGGATACAAAACAAAATATATATATGGAAGCCACACGAATGAAAAAAAAAAAAACCATGGACTGAGTTTCGATCTGTGAAAAGTTACCGAATCGCAACAAAGGCGACACATTTGGGAAGCAGAAAAGTGATGAAAATTGGTTCCGATTAAATAAAGTCAAGCGGAAAACGGTATTGGCTAAATCGCGATGAGCGGCAGCCAAGCCAGGACTAATAGTCAGGCTGTTTTTGCCATCTTTTTAATGGGATCGGAGACTCGGCTCGGCTGGACTCTTAATTTGAGCCCATAATGTCAACAACTCCACAGTGAAGAAAGCAAACGACCAGAAGCGGTCAGCTTTAGCCAATGGGTAAAGAAACTCGCGGCAAAAGAAGCCTGTGAATATCGACCAACCCACATTTTGCCAAAAGAGAGGGAAGTCTCCATAACAAAGGCAAGCTATCGAACAAAAGGAAGCATATTTGACCAAAATCGATTAATTCAAACTATCCTAAAATAACTTATATTTTTATATTATTTTTTATATATATATTTATTTTTACTCGACCTCTAGAACTGTTCTTAAGCAAAGACAAAATTGGCTGACTCCGATACTATGTTATTAGGGAAAATAATAATAAGTCGCTCATTAAATCCTTAAAAATTTGTGAAACTATGAACCTGAAAGTTTCAAAAAACTCAGAATTTGTAGCGCTGAAGTAAATAAGATTTACTAAGTCTCCAAGACCAAATCGGAAAGCACAAGTTGGAAGTTCCGTAATGAAATCAATCTGCGAACAATAACACTGAAAAGTACTATACTAAAATGCTCAGTAACCACAATCAAGTAAAGTTAGAACTAATCACAATACCAGAGAAAAGGGGTTGAAGACGCCTGGCTCCAAAAATGAAATATTTGAAGTGAGTTTCCTCGAAATCCATATTCAAAAGTAGTTTATGATAAGAGCTATGGTTATATGTTTTAAAACTAATGTTGACCTTGAAAGAACTTCAATAAAAACGACGAAAATTGTCTCTAGAAACTGTTCCACAAGTTCATTTTATGGGCAGGCGAATCACATTTCATTTAAAGGCAGGCAATGACTAGTCGAAAACTACCGTGAAGCATGAAAATTTCCTTTTAATGTTTAAAAAAATACTTATACACACCAAAGTCGAACGGAATTCACTTTTAAACTCTAAACCAGCATTTTCAAATCTAAATTCCCTTGATGCTACAATTTTCGATATACAGATTTATCTTGCATTGCTGGGTACCAGTACTTAAATACTTATTTACATACTTACTTACTTAAGAACTAACTTATTGTTTCTTATCAGATCTCTTTTTAGCGATTCTGAAACCTGAAAACACCTCATTCAATGGTGACATACTCACACTACATCCAGAGTACAAGTGTAAGTCGACGCAAACGTCGCAGCAGATTGTAGAAAAGTAAATTAAAAAGTGCTTTTGGTGACCTCCCCCAAGACGTGGGGTTCGCATAAGTATGCAATGAAGTTACCAAGAGATAAGACGAAAAGCAGGTAGTAAGTAGTATTTACAATGAAAGTAGCGTATTTACGGGTTGTAAGTACGAGTACGAACAACAGTTGACAAGGGTGTGTATCTATTCAAAGGCATATACTACCATAAACATTGTTCTCTAGTAGGGTAGTAAGTAACAGAGAACCAATGGTTTGGGGTGAAAAAAGTGTTTAAAAATTTATGCATGTAAAAAGCTCTAAAGCTTTTGCAATATTTAAAAGGAAGTTTGACTGTTCGGATATTTAGCTAAATATTAATTTGACTTCGTCGTATAATTTTTGGTTGGGGTTAAGTGGCTGCATATGCGCTCGTTCACGGCGGCCAAAGTCCCGTGAGATTTTTCCGTCAAATTGCCATGCTTACGCAGCTAAATGGCTGAGAAAACGGATGTGCTTTTGGTGGAGGAGGATGTGCTTTCAACAACCCCGCGTATAGACTCAAAGCACGGAAGACATTGGTTATTAAACTTTAATTGTTGATGGAAAATATTGTGGTATGAGATAAAAATAGTAAAACGTTTCGGTAGGCTAGGAAAATTTATTAGAGTTTTTTAAATATTTACGAATATTGAACTCAAAAAATGTTAATTGCTGAAAAAACTGTCGAAATGTCAGAAGGCATTCTCTGGAATAGCCTTGAGAGCCGAGGTGTAAGCTGCTTGGTTCCACTCTCTCGTCTCAAAATGCTTGTCTTTCATCGGCCTTTTCAAGCAAGGAAACGAAAAAAGTCCGGGGCCACATCTGGGCTGTAGGGCAGTTGCGGAAACGTTGGGATGCCGGCCTTGGTTAGGTAGATGTTCATAAGAAACGCGGTGTGTGCCAGGGCGTTGTTGTGCTGCAGCTTCCAGTCGGGTGAGATGTCATGTCGGACCCGATTGACCTTTCGTTTGAGTCTCTTGCGGACTTCCACGTAAAACTTTGCCGTTTATCCAGGAGGAACAAATTTATGGCGGACGATGCCTTTGATATCAAAAAAGGCAATGAAGATCTTTTTCACTTTGGATTTGCTCATTCATTAGCGACCTCTTTCCGGTGCTCCAAAAAGGCCTGGTGCCACCGAAGCACACTACTTCTTGCTAAAGCAATATCTGGTCTAGCCTGCTTGATCATATCAAAAGTCTCTGTTGCATATTTACCGAGTTTCATACAGAATTGAGTCCCGTACATCTGCTCTAACGATCACTTTGCATTTTCGGCTTGCAGCACTCACAGAAACACGACGCGCAAAAATGTTTGTCCTTACTTTCCAGGTGCTCGAAGACAAATGACCAGCCGCTCGTACGTTAGCTAGGCATGCCCTCTACCGAATCCAGTCGATGCGCGCACGCTTCGAAGTACAGTGCGGCGGATGAAAATCAGTCCTATTGTCGTATATTGACCCATCTTTATACGCAATATAATAATAATACGAGAATTAGTCCTTCAGTTTACGAGATAACGATCTACAATTTTTCAGACATCCTTTTCTTTCTAAGAAGCTACTCATTTTTCGGAACTGTCGATATCGGATCGCATACCTTTTTATTTTTGGAGATATCTTCATGAAATTTGGTATGGATTTTTCACCAAAACAATGGTACAATCAACGAAGGGGTTGTTCAGATTGGACCATTATAGCATATAGCTTCCATACACACTGGAAGATCGGACTTGTATGCGACTTACGTCCTCTCCTGACGAACAAGTACCAAATTCAACAAGTCACTTATCATCGCAGTCCATCTTGATGGTGAAGAGGCCTGGAAAGATTCTACGGAAAGATTTCTGGTTCTTTGCCCATTTGCAACGGCGAATACTGCAGTCGACTGGAGGATGAAATATATGAGATATACGACGACATTGACATAGTTCATTGAATTACGAGACAGCGAAAACGCTAGCAGGAAGTGGATGAAAACACTCCAATTCTAAGAGTATTCGAAAGAGAGGAAGACCTTCACTCCGTTAGAAGGACCTGGGTAAACTTCAAATTTCTAATTGGCGCCAAACAGCAAAAAGGAAGATCGACTGACGCGCTGCTATGAACTCGTTTAAAATAATGAAGAAGATGTCATTATCGGATATTAAGACTTGCTAGATATCATAATCATGCAAAATACATATAGGTACCAAACAAAAAGACTTTAAACTCTTCGTATTTTGGTGTCACAACTTTGAGGTTAGTTCTCTGCATTCCTCTATTGTTAAATCATCCCTATATCCTCCCTTTGTTGAACCATTTAACATTATATAAGTCAGTTGCGCCATTGACATTACCGAAAATCGGAAGGCATTAATTTAATCAACAACAAATCCAATAAAAACTATTTTTGCCAAATTTTGAGAGCCAACGTGGTAAACAACTATTAAATTGTTCACTCAACCGGAGCGCTGAATTAGTGCGAGTAGCCTGCGAGCTGTCAATCAAGCAAAGAAGGTAACTAGGGACGAACTCAAACCATCAGCCCAACAACAAGGTGTTAGTCCATATATGTATGTATGTGTGTGTGATTGCGTGCCACGAAGGTGTTGACAGGTGTGCGTGTATGCGCTATGCAACACTCACCTACACACACTCATGCAATTAGTGCTAATCAAATTATTTATGATGTTTAAACCATTCGGGGCCCGTTTGGCGCATGTGTGTGTGCGTGTGTCTAACTATACGTGACGTAGGTGCACTATTAATACTTTTCATAAACTGTCTCTTCAACTACATATGTGTGCGTGTGTTGGTGATGTTGAGAAATGTTGCCGCAATGGCAGCAATTGTCGCTGTCCCTTCAAATTTCCATTGGCCCAAGTTAATGGGCAGTTAGTGCGGACATTCACAAGTTAATGGGCGAGTGGTACGCCTGTCAGATAGCAAGGCGCTCGTCTGGAACAAATGCGGTGTGACGGGCCGTTGAGCGCTGCTGTGCTAGGTGCAAGGTGCACAAGTGGTGTGTTCGTGTTGCCACCACCAGTAAGACTTGCCACCTGCATCTACATACGTGCGCGTGTATGAGTATTATTGTTGTTGGTTCAATGGCTGGTCGCCTGCTCGTCTAGCTGGCCCCTGTCTCTCTAGTTCCAAACCGCTCGGATTCACTTTAAATGCACTGAACTGTGCAATATTGAATTGATTTCAATTTAATTGGAAATCACTGAAGCTCGAGTACCATTGGGGCTTGTTCGCCCAAACAAGTGGTCGAACATACGATTGCCAGTGCAGTGCGGCGCAGAGCGCACCGGCGTGCTGGCGTGGAATGCAATGTTAGCATGTGGCGCGTTTGAGTTTGGGTATGTGTGTGTGTGTGTGTGTTTGGGTCGGTGCAGCTTTGCAGCAATTTTTGCCAGTTAATAAAATCCAATCGTAAAGTTGTTGTGTGGAAATTTTCACACGCATGCTGTAGGCACCTAGCTACGTTTGTATGTGTGTGTATATGTATAAATATACTTATGTCTAGATAAAAGCGTGGCACATTTCATACCAATTGAACTTGCCATATGAAACGAATCGTATTGATTTGTAGCACAATTCATAAACTCTTAGCTAAAAATTTGTTGTCAAAAATATTGGATTATTAAATCCAAAAAATTATAATAAATTTTTCGAAATTAATTCTATTATTATTGAACCAAAAAAACTAAATAAAATAATAACAAGAATAAACCGAAGTTCATTCGGTTGCACCAAAGCTGTAATACGCTTTACAAATAAATACTTTTTATGCACGAACTTGAATTGGATCGTTCAGTTTACATGACAGCTATACGATATAGTGATCCGATCTGACTAATTTCTTCGGATATTGCATTACTGCCTTAGACAATAATCTTTGCCAAATTTCTTGCAGTTATCTCATTAAACGAAAAAGTTTTCCATACAAGTACTTGATGCCGGTCGTTCTGTTTGTATGGCAGCTATATGCTTTAGTGGTCCAATCTGGAAATTTTTTTCCGCAGATTAAAGCATTGTCTTCAAAAATATTCTACACCCAATTTGGTAAAGATATCTAGTCAAATTAAAAAGATTTCCATACAAGGACTTGATTTTCAGCGATCCATTTATATGGCAGCTATATGCTATAGTCCTCCGATCTGAATAATGTATCCGAAGATTGTACCACTGTCTTGAAAAAATAACTCATATAAAGTTTTGCGAAGATATCTTTTCAAATAAAAGAGTTTTCCATACACAGACTTGACATCGATCGGTCAGTTTGTATGACAGCTATCTGATCTAGTTGTCCGATATTGGCGGTTCTGACAAATAAGCAGCTTCTTAGAGAGAAATGGATGTCAGCTAAATTCCAGATGGATATCTCACAAACTCTGCATAAGAACCAGTTCGCATACAAACAGGCCTCAGTCGACTCACCTCGTTAATTGGTCAATTAAGAAACAACGTTTATAATTACTGCAGAAACAACAGAATGCATACTAAATTATTGAATTGTAACCAGAAAAAATATATCCTGGAATTCTGTTTCCAGTTCCTAATCGGATTATCAGTTTTCCTACATCGGACCCAGATTTGAAACCATGTGAATCTGGTAACCACGAAATTTTACTATCACTAAAAACTTTTTATATCTACTCAATTGAGATATCCAGATTTAGAACCTAACCTAACATAACCTAACCTAATTTTAGTCTTAGAGTATTACTCAGTAGAATGAAAATTAACTTAGTTGGGCAAAAAATAGTAAGACTTTGGAATTTTAATTTCACACGAAACACGAAATAAAGAAACTAATGCCTGAGAATCGACGGTTTATAGTCAGAAATCTTACTGGCATCCTTGACATACCAGTAGGATCAGTGAAAACCATTTTGGAATATCATTTGGGCCTAAGGAAAGTGAAAGCACGATTGGTTTCAAAACCATTAATATTTTTTCGAAATTCAGAGTTGCGTTAACGTCTGTGAAACAATGATTTCCGAATAATAGGATTCATGAAATGTATTTATACTGGCGATGAGTCTTGGATTTGTTATTACCGCCCGAATATCGGGACAAAGGTGAGCCGAAGGCGAAAAACCCCGTGAAAGCAAATTCATTCCGTCCGGCAAAATTGTCAGTAAGGAATACTATTTGAGCGTTATGCGTCATTTCCCAAGACCGCTTACTTTGAGGGGGACGACATAGATTTTGAAGAAAAGATTAAGAATTTTAAAATCATAAATCAAGTCTTACTAATTTTTGCTCATAATAGTAATATCAAATCGCAAACAAATCACAGTTACTCTTAATGTCCTAATACTTTTGTTTTTCACTTTAATCAGTAGTATGAACCAAATTTTGAACCTGCCATTATTGGAATTACCCCCGTACAAATTAGCACGCCATAGATTTCAAATAAATTCCAATACAAAGCCGTGGTTCAGTTGTAACATGTATATAGGTATGTATACTAACTAAATTAGCGTACTTATATGAGAACTAGTCTAACTTATTTGGCCAAAATTACGCCAGCACATTTGAAATTTAATTACTAACGATTTTGCAGTTGAAGGTAGCCCAGTAGGAAAATTCAAAGCATAACTAAAAAATTATTGATTCCAAAAGGCTTTACCGAAAGAAAGGGTCAAATGAAAAGTGTAGAAACTGACAACATGAAAATTGTATAAACTAAGCCGGAATAAATTTTCCTAATATCATTTAGAAGACACTTGGTTTTATTATATAATTTCGGAAAACGGAAAAAATTCACTTATCATCGATATATATAAACTCTGAAGATAATACTGGGTCTCAAAAGATAGAACTGTACTTATTAGTCTTCTAACTGCATTTTCGTCTCACTTGGACAATTTTCCGTTCAACTGGATTTCTATCAGGTATTACTACGCTCCATTTCACCACACTTTAAACTCTCACAAAAAAATTTAACAACATTTAATACAATTTTTGAGCTTATTTCTGTATTTTCTGTTCATTAATAATTTTGATTTGGAATCCAGTGCAAGTTACTTTGAACTGTCTCATTTAAATTTTTGTCTTGTCACTACACAAACAGACACACACCCACATGCAGTCCCTCATAACCGCCTCCTTGTCTCCACCTGCCCGCACTCTCTTCGCGCTTCCTATTCATTCGCATTGCCGTTCACTTTTTCCCGCACTCTCAGTTGGCTAATGATGTTAATCATTTCGTCCACCTCGCGACCATCTGCTATTATTAATGATGCTCATTCGGCTCATTATGTAAAGTTTACAATTAATTATCCTTGAAATGATTAACGATTATGGTTTTACTGCCACAGAATTTATTGAATTTCAAAAGTTTTCGCAAAGTTCCCGTGCGCATTGTGGCAATTCGAGAGCGTGTACTTCCGGGACGGCAGTCAGTCAGCCGTAAGCCGCCTTTAAATTAATGATTTGCAAGTTTTATTTTAACGGTACTTCAATAATGGTGCATATATTTGAAAGCTTGTGTACTACAATATTTAATTTCTTTTATATTTTGGTTGAATAATTTGTCTTCTTGCCCTGAGAGGCAATATCTAAGCAATCCTAGATAATGGACATATTTTTAGACAAATGACACCCTGGATAATCTCTGGTCCTTTAAAACTTTGAGATTTTAAACAGCATATTAAATTTTTCTTAAATAAATAATTAATAATAAAATAAAAAAAAAAAACAATCACTGAAAAACGGAGGGTACCAAGGAGAACTCGTGAAAACCACTGAGAGCCTGTGAGAACCGCTGAGAATTGAAAAGTTACATTGAGAACTCAGGAAAGCAAGTGAGAACCATTAAAAGTTGGAGATCATCACTGAGAACCCGCGAGATTCAAAAACAACCAGGAAGAGCCACTGAGAACCGGTAAGAATTGAAGAGATCGAGAGTAAACCCTTGAGATCTAGTGATAAACGGGGAAAACCCCTGAGAACAGAGGAGAGCCACGAAAAAATCACTGAGAACCTGAAAGAACAACTGATAACTAGAAAGAGAACCTGGAAGAATCACTGTATACCCGGGTGATCCAGTGAGAACCAGGGAGAACTAGAAAGAACAAGTACTATCCACAGAGAGTCCAAGAGAACCACTGAGAGTCCGAAAGAACCAGGTAGAGCCAGTGGGAACCGGTGAGAATTGAGGACATTCGTTGAGAACCAATAAGAGCCACTGAAAACCAAGGAGGTAACTAAGAATTGAGGAAAACCTGGAAAAACCACTAGGAACCCAGCTGATCCACCGAAAACTTCTGAAAGACAATGAAAGCAACTAATAATTGAAGAGAAGTGCTGTGAACCCGCGTAATCTACTAAGAACCAGTTAGAGCCATTTAAAACCAATAAAAAACTGAGGAGATCCAGTGAAAACCACCGAAAATTGCAACGAATCAGTGAGAACTATTCAGAGAGAGCAGGGAAAAACCCGGGAGATCCAGTGAGAATCACTAGGAAACATGTAGAGCTTCTGATAATCAGTGAAAGTTAAGGAGATCCAGTGAGAACCCGCGAAAACCACTGAAAACCCGGGTGATCAGGTGAGAAATTAAATGAACTACTGAGAGGACCACGGAGAACCGATTTGACTTAGTGAGAATCAAAAAGAGCCGCTAAAAACTGGGGAGAGCTCTTGAGAACTAGTAAGAACCTGGGAGGACCAACGAAAACCAGGGAAAGGCACTCAGACTCAGTGGAACAAGGAGGCACTGGATAAAAGCCAAGCACAAATTAAATTAATTAAAATTAAATAGTTCGGATTATTTTTGGTAAAGTTTGCCAATAATCCAATTTCTAGTGAATAAAACTGTTAAAGCAGGATCATATCTTCTCTAAATGCAAGTTGTAATATGTCTACATTTCAAATCAATAAATTATTTTGAAGAAATTCAGTAATATCGCTTTTAATCCAGCCATCAGTCCAACATGATAGTGTTCAAACTTAGAGGTACTCATTAATTTGCCATTCAATCTGGCAATTCCGCTTTGTTGTTATTATTCGCCTGCTCATTTGCTGCTTTCTAAGCTATCAGTGAACTCGTAATCTGCTTACTTATGGCATCTGTGATTTCGTCTTTTTAATTTCGAATTTCGTTTTCATTTCAATTTCCTGCTGCTACCCACTAATTCAACAGTCTCCTCCAACGTTTGCAACAGAGACCTGAGACCAGAGACTGTGGTGCTTCCCTACAATTATTTGTTTATTTTACAGTAATTTAATTCAACAAATCAGAATATCATCGCTGATGAGCAGGAAAATGTTGAATAAGACGAAATGTTGCCAAAGGCAGCAAGCTAAATCTGCAGCAAAGGGGCGGTTCCTGCAAAGCGCCTTAAACGCCCACCAACGAAAAATTTACTGCACTTGACTGGCTTTCCATTGAATATCGATTACGATTACCGTTGAATGAATGCTTTGGTGATATTTATTTTTTGCAATTATTCTTTCATTTTTCTGTACCCGCAGTCCACATCCTTGAGGTGGTTTTAGTTTTGTTGTGGAAATATTATAACCAGGATATAGACGACGGGAAAGAGAAGTCTGTGAGGTTAGATTTTATTTTTATCTTTCTGTAGTCAATATTTATCAATAGAGCACTTCGATCACAACCAACTTCAGCTCCTTCAAAAAATAAGACGGTCTGGGTAATCATCTATGACCTATAGTATTAATATGTCCATCAGCTCTAAAAGTGTACTCTTTCCGTCCTTCAATCACAGATCAAACGGAGAAAGTCAGTAAACTGAAACAAGCTATAAGGTTCCATTCCTTCTACCACTTTGCAATGACATCTTTTTTCCATAGCAAAGTGAGGCAAAGGTACTTTCAGAGTTTCCTTGAGCCTGTAAGCTCTTACAAAGTCCATCTAGTGTGCCTTATGAGTTTACGTCTTGTAGAACGTCACAAAAGATACTCTCTACCCTAGAGTAAACAAACCTTAGACACAGTGATGAATCCGCCTTGTTGAGAAAATAATGAACCATTCGAAAGGCTGCGAATGTTTGGAACAGAACACATACGACTATGAAAACACATTTTAGAGAAAGTTCTAACCATTTAGATCGCAGACCCGTTTACGTAACCACAACGGATCAGGTTTTTATCTGACTAAAGACTATTCACTCATTCTTGAAAAATATTTCGAAATTTAAATAAATGTCTTTTTAAAGGCTAGCGATCCTATGGAAAGCTTTCTTTGACAGGGAATATTTAATGGGACCAGGAAGATTTAGAAAACCTCGAGAGCAAAGAAAAGCTTCAGGCAGTACACTCATTCATTAACCAACAACTGAGAAATTTTGACACACAAAAATCACATTAATCCTTATAATAACCGATTTCATTCGATGAAACTCCCTCCTTACTTTTAATTTATCAAATTATTGCTACAAAAGGCAACAATAACTAAGCGGCGGCACGTTGCTAGCGCGAATAAACCGCCCCTCCCAGCACACATCTGCCAATCAATATTGCACTCCGCTCACTGGTATTCAATTCATTGTGTCTAGGCAACGATGTCATCAACAATTTTTCGCTACAGTTTTCTATCCGCCTCCTCACCACCCACCATTTTCTCGCTACCGACGCGCAAACGTTTCTATTCTCCGCAGTTTTGTTTGCATTATGGATTTGGCAAGCTTAAAGTGGCTTCCAGAGCATTTGGCTTCAGCCACATTGGCATCACCATTGTGGTGGCAACGCTGGCGGCAAGCGTCGCCGCAGAGGCTCACCACTCCGCACTTCACAGCGACAGCAGCAACAACCTCGGTTCATAGATGTGTACTGTGATTGGCAACCATTCGTTGACTTCGGCGCTGGGTTGGCGCTGTTTGCCATGAGATTACGCCGCCAGCTAAGAAAACAAAAGTTCAGTGTCGCAGCAGCACAGTTATTTGTATTTTCAAGTGTAAAATATTATTTTTTCCTTTGTTTGAACTTTAAGCCGAAAATTGTTTGGGCAAAGTAACCGAACAAATTTGTTAAAATCTCTTTGTAGGTAAATGCTTCGCCTTCCTATTGTTTTAACCTAGCTGTCACCTTTTATTGTTTGCATTATGAAAAGTGATCTTTGTTGTTATTGCTTTCATGAAAGATTTGTTGTTGTTTATCTATTGATTTTATTAGTAGCATAAATGATGCTAATTGAGGTGAAAATGACAGTAGTGTGTCTCCGATTCGGCATGGTGAGATTTGCTGCTTTCCTAAACAGCCTAAGTTTAAAGAACATAAAACACCGAGTAATGTTTGTAAAAGATCCTTAACTGAGTTGAAGGTAACCATTCAATAGGTTATTGCTGACATGTGTAGTGTAAAGACCTCTGTCTCAAAGACCTTATATCTCTAAGTAATTTTTAGAGGTTCAATACCAATTTAGATGCTCACTACTCAAGGTAAAAAAGAGATTTTTAAAGGCGCAGAACATGATATTAACGAAAGCTTTACGCGATAACCTTATCCATGAACAAGTAAAGATTCTAATAGATGGTTTTACAGATGGACAGATGGCGACTTACAGAAGAGACTGTAAAGTGTAAGACTTCTCGAAAGTCTAGTTACTATGTCATCTTTAAATTAAGATCATTAAACCATAAGAATTAATCTTAAGAATAATATCCGAGCTCAAACAACTTAAGAGAATAACAAGCGAGTACAATAACGATTCCTAAGAATTCCTGAGATTCCTTTTGCTGTGGTCAAAGTAAAATTTAATCCATACCGAGGCTATTTCGTAAATCAAACTAGTAATAAAAAGTCTATTTATTTATTATAAAAAAATCGAAAGAGAAAGTAACTTATCATGTCCATAAATCTCTATTACCCATAAGAATTTACAATAATTTCCCATCTTTTGCGCCTTTCAACCGAAAAGCCCATCTGCATCAATCAGCGGAACGCCAATATTCGACTGACCGCCAGTTCTGCGATTTCCACTTATAGCAGAGCTGCCAGCGTCAAGCCAGTTGCCAATCTGCAAGGGTGACAACAAACTACGTAAACTGCCTAAACCCTGGCAAGTGGTTGAAGTTAACGGTGATAGTGAAGCGCCCAGCATAGAGAGCTCACAAAAACGGAAATCATTAGCGGTACTTATATCCGTACCCACTTTTATAAAAGGCACCTCTTTACCAACTACGCTTTTAAAAATCGAGTCACCGGCAGACTCTTTCAAACTATCCTTACCAAATGACTTAGCGAATGTCACCAGCATACCGATAAAGTTTTGACGCACTCTCAAGTCCTCTTGATCGATGAGCTGTGCTTCCGGTATGGGATTACCGAAGAGATCATTCGCATCGAACATATAGCCGAGTTCGTCGCCATGCGCCACCAATTCGGAGTTCCCATTATCAGCATACTCGGAAACGATCGGCAGGCCACGCAAAAAATGTATACCCTTGGAGCGTGTGCCATTATATTCGAAGCTGTACATAAAGGAAGGCGCCAACTCAGACCAAACTTGTAAAGTTAAAACAGCCGGCAGATTGAAAATTATGTCGGTGCTGGTATCGATGACCTATAGCGTTATGTAAAGTATTTGCATCACAAATCAAGGGAAAAATTAAGAAAATACCTTCGCCAACACTTCATCCAGACTCAATGACTCAGGCACGTTTAGAATATCGTTAAGTGTGGGCGTCAATGCCTCCGTTAGACCGGGTAGCACAGGTCCTAATATCTCCCCAGTGACTTTATCGATGCGCAAAAATCCAGAAAAGTCTTTTAAGGTACCGCTAAGTGAATTGAGAAACTGTTGTGCTGAACCAAAAATCTGATTTAGAGTACCAATTCCCACAGCGTTCGCGGTTTCATGCTTTGTGACGCCTGTTAACAACGGTATGGGAGTGAAACGGCCACTGCGTAGCTGCTGCTCCGGCTCATCCACAATCAAGCTGGGCAAGCCACGTCCATCGTTTTTACCTTCGATGTGTGGTGTGAAACCGACACTACCTGAGAGTCCTTTGACAATGGCGCGACCTGCAAGACGCTCAGTTTGGACTTTCGAGTCATTTTGTATGATATCCTCGGCCGATTTCTAAATATTGCATTGATTGAGAGAAAGATTCAATGATACGAATATTTTTAATGCTTGAAGCAACACGAAATCTCGTCTAAAAGAAGAGCTTATTCGTGTATTCCAATATCTACCTCCCTCATGCACTCCACGATCGTCAGCTCGTTCTCTGTGGGACAGCCATTAATTTTCGCCACTTCCTCTACACTCTGCACCGGTTCCTTATCGGTTGCATATTGTGACAGCGCTGTACCCGACATCGCGACCACACCGGATATATCAGTGGCACTGCGTGCCGTGCGGGACATCGACAAGAACATTGCACACGCTGCGCCCGAACCGTGACCAATAGCCTTAACTTGACGTGGATCACCGCCGAAGTGTTTAATGTAATCGTTCACCCACCGTAAGGCTGTAGCCATGTCGAAAATCGCTAAGTTGCCATCAAACTCTTTGGTGCCATCACCCATAATACCCAAGGAACCAAGACGATATTGTAGCGTTACGACTATGACACCTTGTCTTGCCATAGGTGTGGCATCATATTGCGCGGCAGAACCAAAACGAAAACCACCCGGATGTATCCAAACATAGACCGGCAGCCCGGTCGTTTCATCAGGCATATGAGGCGTATAAACATTTAGCAGTAAACAGTTCTCACTACCGACTATGCGACGATTATTATGGGGATAGGGTTGTATGCACGGCGGTCCAAATTGTGTGGCGTTAATATCACCGGCCATACGCCTGTAAACCGGGCGCGCAAAACGCAAGCGACCTACCGGTGGTTCGGCATAATACAGGCCGAGAAAGGAGTAAATGCCAGTTGCTGGATTGCGAAAACCCTCGACACGCGCATCACGATTGAAGGCGCGTGTGAAAACGACTGGATCGTCAGGTGGTGGCGCCTTCGAATGGCGTCCGCCCACTATGCGCTTAACGCGTGTATTACCGATACTTTCTCCTGTTTGCAGTGCATTACAGCAAATTGCGAGAAGTACAAGAACAATTTTCAGTTTAACTACTTCGACGCTAACAAAATGTGTTTCACTTAGTGTCGACACAGCCATCTCGTTATGTGATTAAGATGCGCGAACTGGTTTAAATATATTAAATAAAAGTGCTTTTGGATTGAATGTCAAGCAATAACTGATGCCGCGTCTTGCTAGTGAGTTAATACTTGCCTTCAATGAGCGCTTCGTGTGTGCCGACTCAGTTCTAGCGCGCAAGGTCGATCTTTTTAGTTTTGTGCAGATAGTGCGACGATTGCAACGATCAGCGACTGAGTAGAGCTTGGTTATTTCAGAAATTGTCTTATCAAAGAAAAACAACAAAAATGCATATGTAA
Organism: Bactrocera zonata; assembly: GCA_037783105.1. NCBI lineage: Eukaryota > Metazoa > Arthropoda > Insecta > Diptera > Tephritidae > Bactrocera > Bactrocera zonata. The sequence continues at coordinate 65,053 of JBAWJQ010002940.1, forward strand.
TTATCAAAAAAGTGGAGAAGGGAGCTTTATTCCTTATAAGTGGATATTATGATACAAGCTGAGGAAGGAATTTTTATATGGTTACAACAACACTGTAGCCAATAGGGTACAGTACGTGAAAGTGACAATCGGCTCTTGGGAAAGCTCACCATTATTCTGGTCTGAGAGAAGTTATACTACCCAACATGTGACATCCGTTAACTCAATTCGGATTCAAGCCGGGCACTTGACTCATTATACGACAGATCTCGTTTGTATCTAATCACATATGTACATATATTATTCTAACAGAAAATATGCTATATGTTAGATATGTATAGTACTGAGCGACACCTGTCATAGCAATTACAATGACAGCAAACACAAAAAATGTCGCTTTTCAAATTGAAATGAAAAACTGGAATGATTAATGATATAGAAATAATTGCTTGGCATTTATATGGTATCTGAGTCGAGATTAACATTTAGAAATGTTATCACTGGAAAGTCGAAGATATTTTATTGCTGAAGAGTTGTCATCATTTAGTTCCGGAAACTGTGAAATTTTTACCAAAAATTTTTGAATAGGTTCAGATATGCTCTTAGCTCTCATAAAGGGGTAAAGTTCTTTGCGGTCCTCCGCCTGAGTTTATTTGGTAAAGCTGTGCGTTATCTCAACGAGAATCACTAAGCATAATGTGACTATTGAGAAAGGAATAATGGAAATTATTCTTCAACCGATTGTAAGTTGATTATTTCTTCGATTGATGGCTTAAATATCTTTACTGTAGTAGAAGTAGTCCTTCTAGGAAACGTCTAAAATATTTCACTGACTTAACATTTCCATCCGACAAAATTTGTGACCTTACCGCATGAATGTATATTGGATAGTGTCTCGTAAAAACACCTACGATTGCGGCAAGATGGATTCGCTTAAAATGTAAACAAAAGGGTCAATGGCCCACAACTTTAAACAAAGGTTGTTGACTTTGATAAATGTAAAGTAGGTTGTGGACTTTGATAGATGTAAGCAAAAAGATCATTGACTTCATAAAATGTAAACGAAAAGACCAAATGGTTTAGTAGCTCTCCTGTGTTCTACTCCAGGTCAAAAGGAAACACGCACAGAAGCGAGCCGTCGATCTATCGCCACTACAAATCCAACGTGGCCGCATTTTGATGTGAGCGGGGCAAAAGTGTCCCCTCTGGCTAGCTCATTGTCTTTTCAGAGACCAGCGTTGCCACAGTGACCAGACACTCAAACGAATCCGATAATGTAGTAGTTTGATGCTATTTCCAATGAGGACAGATACTCCTTGACAAACTTTGAGCGCGTAGTTAGCGAGCTCGCTCTACTATTTCCACTTTTCTGTCGGTTTGACTGTTCACCTCCTTGAAGGAGGCTGCACTACGTCTGCGGTTACCTTAATAGCATCCTGAAAAACACTGGACTATAATCATCAATACTAGGATAGTGAAACTAGGGTCTGGGTCTAGTCATCTTCGCTCGAAAATTAAATTACTCGAAAATTAAATTACAGATTTAAGATCTCCACGGGTATTTTAATATTTCAATCAACAATTTGACCTAGAAACCAGCAGACTAAACTCAAGTACGAGAAGCATTTATTTTGCAAGCAAGAAGCATATCAACTAGCTCAGTACCACCTTCTTAGAAGAGAGTCGCATTAAATAGTATCTATCGATTATTCTTAGCTTGCTTTATTCAGATTTCATGTTTATCAATCCGGAAACCTTCGCGAACTAACTAAAACTTATTGAATATCTAATGATACGAAAGCAACAAAAAACCTGGTGTCATGGTTCGATGTTGGAGTCGAAGTGTCATAGGTTAGGTTAAAAGGTCGATCATCACAGGGATCTCATTTAGACAGCCACTGCCGCCGTCTTTCCATATACTTTTCGAAGTGTCATAAGTAGACATCCGAAGTTAATAATAAAGTTCTCGAACTCAGTCGGCAACTGAAGAGCTCTCTCGGCGAAAAGAACACACGTTAAACTCGTCAGACTTATAACAAAAAACACGAAACTTGGTGTTTGGGAAAATGCTTTATATTCCTCTAAAGTTAATGAGACTCAATTCCAAACTGATACTGCATAAAAATTCTGCCATTAGAATAGAAGAAAAAACACATTTTTGAAATGGAATAATCAAGTTAAGGTCACTTGAGTTGCAAGTTGCAAGTTCGAGTGTCATAGAACTATATTAAAATATTGATAAGATTTTTTTATAAAAAAACTCAATACTAAAAATTACTAAAATTCTATTTTACTAAAAAAAAAATTATTATTTACGGTTAAATATTAAATTTATATCGAATTTTATTTCCTACCCACTGAATAAGCGCTTTACAATGAACGCTGTTTAAGAGTGCTGCCAAATAATGCCAAAAAATCTATAAATTTACCGCAACAACAAACTAGCTGAGTGGAGTGCTTATGGAGCTTTCTTCGAGATAATAAAAGAGAGATATAAAGAAATTCGATAAGTTTTTGGTAAATAAAATTACTTGATTGCACTGCAACTGTGGCTGTCGGGTGCATAAATGCATATATGTATTAAAACTAGGGTGGCACTTTTTATAAGTGTTATTTATGGCTTTTGAGTGTAGATACTCAAAAGCAAATTTCAAGCTTGAAGTATGGTTACTGAATGCATTTAAATACTATTTTATATATTACATTAAATTTTAAAATTATTTAAATTTTTTAATATTTTTTTTGAGTTTTTTTTAATATTTTTTGGAGTAATGTCTTGAATTTTTTTATCTGTTTTTGTGAGAGGTAATTGAAATTAATATGTCACAAATAAATTTATTTTTCATCTAAATAATTCAATAAGATCAACTTCACAAATATATAAAAAATATAACTGACCCACATTAATGTATGAAAGCTGAAGGGAAAAAAGGCGTCTAAAACTGAAAAATAAATGCAAAATATATAAATGTATATAAAAGTATGCAAGAGTATTTGCATTTCTTAAAAGATTTATTTCGCACAACAACTACAACAAAATCTATTATAAGGAAGAAAACGAAGCATACACTTACTTTACTTGTTGTTGCTGTTGAATTTCAAGTACGAAATCAATAAATTCAATTATTTAGAATTGAAATCAAATAAATTGTGGGAAAAATTCGGAAATAAATAGAAATTGAAGTAATTAAAAGCAGAATATATGAACTGTGAGCAAAGGAAAGCGAAAAGGCTGAGCAGAGCAGCGCATGAAAGAGGGAAAAACATGAAGATAGTAAAAGCAAATTGATAATTATATATTGCAAGTGGAAAAATTCATAGCTTTACTGAAGGAAAAGCCTAAAGAGTCAGAAATTTAAGACTCTGCTCTCTAAGGATCCTTTGCACATACACACATACACAGCATTACACAAAAATTTATCTACATACATATGTAAATGTGTGTATGCGTCCACTAAAAATATATGCTTAACCATTTGCTTCGAAAGTGCACTCAAGTGCACACATTGCAATGGCAAGCAGCTCTTTGCTCGATTGGTCCTTGTGGCCTGCTGCCGTGCGCTTCGGCCTCGGCGTCGCCTTTCACTCGAAATGAAATGCAAATTTCAAATTAAAATATTGCATTACACTGCCACAGATGCATTCGAATGGAATAAATCGAAACATATGCCCGTGTGTGCACGCAAGCAAAACGCTGGCCGACAGACGCAGGGATAAGCCGCTTCAAATGCACATGAGTGGAAAAGTAAAAGCTGCCAGGACAATTGTAGCCATATAGATGGCTGCAGCAACAACAAAAACAAAGTTCAAGCGTGTAAACATAGAGTCAGAAGATGCCTTCACACACTTGTGGCTGTCAAGCTAGCCATATGTCACAGCTACTAAGCCCAGACGGCACGACTAAGAAGCGGCTGTGTAATGGTTTTCTTCTCATACAAACCTCCGCTCATAAGTATGTATGTTTATGGCTTGCCAAAAAACTTATGTACGAGAAAATGAAACTGTCAACAATGACAAATACAGGCGACCATAATAAATGCCTGACATTCTGGCACAGTGAAAGCAAGTAACTTGAAAAAGGCGGTTTGTTGGAACTTTCTTTCTCCCCAATATAAGTATAATTGATTTCCGACTTTCCAGCTAATTTTAAACCGGTATAATATATGATAAAATATAAACAAAAAGGTCATTGACCTAATCATGTAAGAAAAAGTTTTTGACTTGGCTAAATGTAAACAAAGGTTCTGGACTTTGCTAAAAGTAAACAAAGAGGTCATTGACCTAATAAAATGAAAACAAACAAAACATTTGACTTGGCCAAATCTAAACAAAGGTTGAGGACTTTGCTGAATCTAAGCAAAAGGGTCAATGATCCCAAAAAATGTAATCAAAAGGGTTACTGACCTCTTAAAAATGTAAACAAAAAGGTCATTGACCTCATAATGAAACAGAGGGTCATGTAGCCTACAAAATGTAAGCAAAAAGGTCATTATTCCCTAAATGTAAACAAAAGTTTGCTGACTAGGTTAAATGTAAACAAAGGGGTCATTGACCTCATAATTTAAACAAAGGTTCTTTGACCGCATAAAATATAAACAAAAGGGTCAATGACCTCAAATGTAAAGAAAGATTGTGAACTTTGCTAAATGTAAGCAAAAGGGTCATTGACCCCAAAAAAAAGTGAACAAAGCGGACATTGAACTCATAATGTAAGCTAAAGAGTCAATGATATCCAAATTTGAACAAATTTTGTCGACTTGGCTAAATGTAAACAAAGGTTGTTGACTTGGCTAAATGTAAACAAAGATTTTGGAATACATGAAATGTGAACAAGAGGTCAAAGACACCCAAATATAAACAAAGGTTGTTGATTTGGCTAAATACAAATAAAGGTGATGGACGTTGCTATATGTAAACCAAAAGGTTTGGCTTTCAGCTTCGGTTACACTCAAACTAAGTCCTTTCCTATTTATTTTTTCGTATTATTTTTATCATGTATAATGACAAGCTGAAACCGAGCTTAACTCGAAATTTTAAACCATAAGTAATTGGTGAAGCCTTTCCATAGATATCGATCATAGCGAGATGATATAGGTGGTACCAAGCTAAAGCTTAACAAAACAACCGCTTACGTATGCATATCGAATCGTTGAACAGTATAATCTGAGAGAAGAAGAGAAGGTCTAACAATACTTCATACCAAAGCATAGATTGCCAACTTTCACAACCTGGTCTTGAAATCAAATCACTCGATTTCCACATCAATAACGAGGCTATGCTTATGTTCCAAAAGTTCATAAAAATTCCACGCATGACAATCGGCTTCTTGCCTCGAGTCATGTGCATACAAATCGTTGTTGTTTGGACTTAAAACAGCAGTGAACAACATCGTCAACAATATTCAATTAAAAGGCAAAAAGTTTCCGAAAAATATACAGCAACAAATAGTTTAAATAACTCAATTCAACAAACTAAAATTTGGCAAACAAGCAAAACCAATTTCGCAAAATGCCTGCAGTTATTTGTTAAGTGGTAGCAAAACAAAATAGAAAGGACGAAAATAAAAAAAAAATAACAAATCGAATAAAAACTGAAAGTGGATCACTGCGTCAAAATTCACAACCAATACAAATAGCTGCAGTTAAAAAGTGGCCTTGGCCCGCGGCACAAACAACAAACTAAAAAAAAATAATAAAAATAAAATTGAAAAAATAAAATAGAATTCAACAAGCAAAACAAATCAAAAAGTCACACAGAGCCAAACTGGAAAAAAATCCCTCGACGAAAAGCCATTGTGCGGACATTTGAATAGCCGAACAACAAATAACGAACACAGCACATCACATGGTAAATGGGCACACACACACACGCTAGAGTGCGGCACTGCGTCGTCAGGATGTTAGTCAGCCATTCGAGCAATTCAATAATATGTTGCTGCCTTGGCAAGCGGAGCGGCACTCCCCACTCGTTTTGCGATTCGTTTGTGAGCGCTTTTATTTATTTATTCAAATTGCTGCACAAATACGAAGGCGCACACACTGCCGCAGAGCAGCGCCAGCAGTCACAGCATACAAATCTTTAATCCGGCGCACACGCATCCTCGCCTGCGGCGTATCTGCAAGTTTAGAGCGTTTTCATAGGAAGCTCCCGAAGGCTGCAACGCGCGCTGCTGAGCACTAAAGGACTCGCATGTATGAGTGTGCGTCTCTCTTGTGCATTGTCCGTTTAACTATTTGTTCGCCTATTTATTCCACTCTTTAGCCAGGCATTGTGTGTGAAGTTGAAGAGCATTCAACATAATATTTGCACTATCGATCAGCTTTGATTTCCATTCTGCTCGTTTGCCGCTCGCTTATCCTTTTCAGCTTCAATTTGCTTCGTCTACTGTGAGATTTTGCAAACATTGTGTGTTTTTGTTATTTGTTTGTTGTTGCTTTGCTTTGCTTTTGCCTGAATGGCAGTATATTCTTTGAGCTTTGAAGCTTTTAAGTTAGATAAGCAACTGGTTGTCAATCTATCATATTTACTTTGACCTCAGCATTTATTGGATCTGGTTATTAAATTGTTTTGCGAGGCATCTATCTGACTTGGTTGGAAAATAGTTGTTTTCATATTTCTATGAAAGCTTTTATTTTGACTACAACACTCTTAAATTTAGCTTTCAACTAAGAGCTTTCTATATTTAAATCTTAGGCTTCCTAGGAGTGAAGTGCTCAAGTAGGTTTATATTTATGATATGAAGTCAAGTATGTGCCACGCGGAATTGAACTATTAGATCGGATAATGAAGAAAGCAATAATGTGTTTAGGTAACTATGCATTTCTCTGTCCATAGATCAATAAAAATATAACTTTGAAGGCCGACGACTTCCTAGTAGCAACGTTTTCAAAGGAAAGACGAAAAAACGTTAACTTCGTTTGAGTGGAATTATTCAACAACGAAGTTCAAGCAAGTGGGTTTGAATGATACCAATTATTCAAAGAGAGTCGAAAATGCGTTAACGACGAACCACGTCTTGGGCGATCATCAACATCATCTGATGATCAACACGTCAATAAAATAAAGACATTGGCGCTTGGGAATCGACGGTTAACAGTCAGAGACCTTACTGGCGTCGTTAGAGTATCAGAAGAGTAACCACAATTTGGAAAGATAATTTGAACTTAAGAAAAGTGAAAGCATGATTGGTTCCAAAATCACTAAAATTTTTCGAAAAACAGTGTTGCGTTAACGTCTGACTACCAGAATGACAAGAAACGTATTATTACTGGCGATGAGACTTGAGTCTATGCTTGCTACCCGAAACAGGCGATCAACCGGCCGAATTGATATTCGGTAATGGTGAAAAACCCACAACAAAGCAGAAGAAAAATCAAGGTTATGTTGACAGTTTTCTTCGATTATCTAGATGTGGTGCAATCCGGATTCCATTCAACGGCCAAACAGTCAACAAGGAATACTATTTGAGTGTTATCCGCGAAGCTTTTCATAAAAAGTGGGCGATATTTAGGGCCGGCTCACATTTTTTCGAACATCAAACTAACCTATACTGTCTGGTTGACCGATCTCAAAGTACAAGATATGGTTGTTGTTTTGTAACTGCACAAAACACTGTTCAAATAATTTTGAGTTTTTGGGTCTTCCACGCCACGCCAACTTTGTCACTGAATGTATTGGTGCTATAGCACCAGTGGACATAGCCGTGTATGACTGCGAAAGCCGCCCTAAGACTCAAATAATCTGGGAATCTTTGCAGACTTTCCCATCATTTTTCTGATTACCAGAACGGCGAATCTAACCCTGTCTGCTTTTTCTGCTCACATACCCTCGAGGGAAGACTAGGAGGAAAAGACTCACCAAAAGGAGGGACAAGGAGTGCACTGTCATTAACTTTCCATCAGCTCCAGTTTTAGACTTCCTGACCACTGCATCCAAGTATAGGTGGTCCTCTGCTCTAGAGCTCTCTGCTTTCTGGAGCGTACCCACCTTCAGAGTGGTAACTATTCACTCCGATAGCAGGAAAGCGATATTAGCCTAGAGTTTTTGGACGGCTCACTCAAGTGAAAGAATTCTAAACTTTTTATCTCTAGCAGCGAGTTACTTTATGATTGGTTCGGTTTGGATACCTGACCATAGCGGTTTTGCAGGAAACTGTACGACTAGTAAGCTTGCTATGACAGGTCCTTCATGCACAGTTACTGTTAAATGGGAACAAGTAGGAACTCCACTGGCATCTTGTGCTTTACTACGGGATTGTTGGGTCTAAGACCAAATCAGCTAGCACTGGTCATCGAAAGAGGTCTAGGGAACTCTTTGCTCTTAGTAAAGTTTCAGTATTACGAGGTGTGTTCAAAAAGTATCGCGAATCGTAACTGACAGTTTTCTTCGAGTGCCTGGTGCATCATGAGTTCTTGCCACAGGGAAGAACGGTCAATAAGGAATATTACCTACAAGTTATGCGCAATTTGCGGGAAGCAATCCGCCAGAAACGCCCGGATTTGTGGGAGAACAAAAATTGGCTTTTGCACCACGATAACGCCCCTGCTCACATACATCGTTGCTTGTGCCACAGCCACCGTATTCCCCAGATCTGGCCCCCTGTGACTTTTTCTTGTTCCCTAAACTGAAGAGGCCCATGAAAGGACGACGTTACGCTTCTCTTGACGAGATCGACGGCATTGAAGGAGGAGCTGAAGAAGATAAAAAAAAAATGATTTTTTGAAGTGCTTCGAAGATTGGAAAAACCGTTGGCACAAGTGTATAATATCTCATGGGGATTACTTTGAAGAGGACAAAATAGATATTCATGAATAAACAAATAATTTTTGAAAAAACACAAAATTCGCGATACTTTTTGAACACACCTCGTATTTTGAAATCTAAACGATCTTCAGAGGACAATTTGATGATGAAACAATTAGTTGAAGGGGGCGTCCAGAATTTAAAAAAAAATCGATTTTTTTTTTATAGGTTATTATTTTTTATAGTTTTAGGCGTATTTCTTTGAAAGTCGATTATAAAAATTTCCCATAGATACAAAGTTATGGTAGAAAATTAGACCGCCCGACGAGAGTTTAATGCACACAGGTAGCTGTCCTTCGTTTGAGGCACATGAAAGTTTAAACGCGTTTTTCTCGAAACTACTTTTCGTGGCACGGTCTGCATGATAACTCATACAATTTTTAACATTTTTTGATGCGATTTTTTTTAAATATTCGAAAATGTTTTCTTTATAGTCTGTCGAGCCGGATTTTCGATATTTTTATTAAAAAAATTTTATAAACATAATTAAAGTGTGACATTTGTGACGTAAAACGCATACTTTTTTTCAAAATTCCGTAAATTGGAAAATTTTTCGAAATTAAAAAATTCGGCTCGACAGATTAAAACTACAACTTCATTTTACAAGAATTTTTTTCATTTTTACAGATCCTTCAACATTTCAAGGATAAATGATGTAGACCGTGGAGCAACTTTTTTTCATTGTACTTTATGTCACGTGACATTTATGTACTAATTTTTGTAAAGAAAAATTAAAGTACTTTTTTTATAAACTTTAAGTACCAATAAACATTGTGTAAAATTTCTTTATATTTATTTCTATTGTTATCCCTTCTGAAAACAGTTTTTCTTTTAGTGCATTTTTGGTGCTGCTGGACGTATGTAACCCCTGAAGCTTAATCCAAAATCTCAAATTTTTTTGAAATTTTCAACAGATAACTGTGTAATAAATAAAAAATCCATTTCAACTGCTGAAAGAAGGGCTTCTTAACTATAATATTTCCGGTATGCAGATTAACCTACCCCTTCTAAACTTGTTTATACGCTTCTTTTAAAATTAAATCCACGAAATCTACAAAACTAGCAGCTTGGACATGAAAGGATGTAATAACTAGGCATAATTCGGGGCACGCGATCTGAAAATTCCCAAAGCACGGCAATTGCTTTTAATTTAATGCCCAATAACTCAACATTTCAACAAGCTGTCACGTGTGCTCATAAATCAATTAATTCCATACCACACATGGGTGCAATGCCAAAACCAACTAAGCCCAACAACGAGCAATTAAGACAACCTCCCCAATTAAGCCACCAACTCACCGCATTTGCACTCATTACAAACATATATTTCATTTATTTCAATGCGTCAAACACACGGAGTATCACTGGCAAATAACACACCGAAACAAAAACAAAACCGAATACGGAAATAAAACATACCAGAAAGGTAGAACACGACGAGGAAAGGGTGGCGGTGGAAGCAGTGAACGATAAATGGGAACAAGCTGACTGACAAACCGAAGAAAGCGAGAAACGTGAAAGGCGAAATGAGGACAAACGCCCGCAATGACAGACAAGTGCAGTGGAAGTAGAAATGCTGCATGTAAACAGTGGCACCTTTGCAAGAGTATGTGTGTGTGTATGTATGAGCATGTGTGCGAGGCAGTTTTGAAGTCAGCACACATTTTAAAATTCAACACGGCACATAAAACTTGAGATTCATTAAATGTATGCTGCATTTATATGCGCGTTTAATGAGCAAACGTGCGTGTGGAGAAAGTGCCTAAAAGCACACATACACACATATATATACATATGTATATGAAACACACACTTATGAAATACACACATGCATATATGTATATGTGTGTTTATACACATTTTTATTTGCGAATATTCGAGTGCGAATGGCAGACTGCACGAGTGCACGCACGCCGTCGCCAGAAAGTGTAAGTGACAGGGATGTGAATGAAAGCGCAGACAAGACGCTGGGCGGGGTAGAGAGATGGGCTCTAAAATAAGCAGCAGACGACTGTACTGCCTGAAAAGGCAAATGTGTGGGTGTTTAAAAATATAAGTGAGCGCTTGTGTTGAAAATTGTCACATATATGGTTCAAGCGCCTAAAAGTATGCTGCCATAAAATTTAATTCTTAGGTAAGGAAGATCATTATACATATTTATAAGTTTGGTATCAGAAGCCAGTGAAAGCATGAGATTTCAATAGAAAATAATGAAACAAGCGAAGAAAAGCCAAGCTCGTATGCAGGCATGGGTAGACATCAAGCATAGTGAAGTTAGAAGACACGCGAGTTAAAGTTAGAGATCAAGCGAAGGCAAGTTAGGCGCCTAAAGAGGTCAAGCAAGATATCTAGGTGTCAAGGAAATTTTTGTTAGGGATCCAGGAAATAATATTCAGTGATCAAAGGAGATCCAAATAGAGCAAGATGGCTCGAGCTAGAGATCAGGAAGATCAAACTTTGCATCAAAAGAGATCCAACTTTGATCAGCCAATCATCTAAAAGACACAACTCTGTCTTATTTCTTACTAAATTGCTAACTATGTGTTAACAGGTACAGAATAATTACAAGTCTAATAGGTAAAGAGTCTTGTCATGCTGCCAACCGGCAACACGTGACCGTACATATGCTCTGATGCCGTGATTTAGTGGTGATTTGTGTAGCAATGCAACATGCAAGCTGTAAAAGCAATGGCAAAGGGAGACACGCTGGAAAATACGCATATACCCATACACACACACACACACACATGCCGACACACTTACACTCTCACATGCGCGCCCGCCAAACCGCAATGACTTCACACAAAACATGCAACTTACAGCGACTCATTTGCGAAAATCCTTTGTAAAACAACACTCGCTGAAAATTCGCTGATGAATCTTGTCCTGCGTTGCTTGTATGTGTACAAATATCGAATGTGCCATATGTATGCACATATGTGTGCTATCGTGTGTGTTTAAGAGTGTTTCTGCTGCCCACAAAGCAGCTTACAAACAATGACGCTGCTACTCTGGCATGCAGGACATTATAATTAAGTTGAAATTCGTGCTGCCACTGCAGTTGCTGCTGGTCAGCTCAACAACAACAGCAAGAGTGGTAGGTTTTGCAATAAAATATCAAATTAGTAACATTGCTTTTTGGTTGGCGCTTATTACTGTAATGTCTTACTCATAGCTTGATTTAAATCTGGCAGATGGAAACAAATCGCTGAATGCTCATTTGTATACATGGAGCTTCTCACAGGGCGATTTTACAATGGTTTTTCTAATTGTAAATAGATCTATACATAGTTGCGCAACTTGGGGGTAATGTGTTGTAATAAGTCATACACCTCTTTAAATAAAATAATAAAATTACTAGAGTAACACATTTTTAGGAATTTTTGAATTCCGATTTTTTGAAAAACAAAAATAAAAATCATTTTGTCACTGTCATTGTATCACTGTTGATGATTTTTATCTATATATCTGTTTTCTATCATATTTCGTGTGCTGAAGAATTTAGGTATTACAAAATAAAATTTTCGGGATTCCGAAATTTTTGATAATTTCTTATCGTATTTCGGGAGAAAAAGTGATTTTGAGATTATAACAAAAAATTTCGGGATCCCGAAAAAATTTTATACATCAATATTGATGACTTTCACTTATGTATAATATTTCGGAGGTCGAAGCGATTTCGGCAATAAATAATTAAACTTTCGGGATCCCGAAAAATTTTGATGCATCACTTTTTAAGACTTCAATATATACACATGTGTATGTATGAAGTGTATCCTTTCATATTTCGGAGTCAAAGTGATTTCGGGATTAAGCAATTCAATCGATTATAACGATTTCTATAAATTTTGATAAAAGAACGCACTATCGTGTAGAATAACCTTGCCAGCCACTTTTCAGTTAAATAACCGTTATTTACCCTACAGCGCTACCAGAGATTTTCGTTAAATTCCTAATGTGTTTTTTAATGCCCAATTGACAATTCTAACCGGAACTCGTATGCTCATGTGATCATTCATCGCTTTCTTACGCAAAGGCCTTATGAGTTTTACGGTGCGTCGTGTTACTTGCCGCGTTCATATTTTCAATGAATTTTACTTTCGGTAGCCGTAACTTGGCTAACTGGCATGAAAGACCCGAGAATTGCAAAGAGTTTAAATAGCGAAATCGATTTTAATGTCTGAAGAAGTTGGTTGAAGAGCATTAATGTGAGAGAATCAATCAGTCACATGAAACAAAAATTGAGGCCCCACAAACTACAAACGAAAATTAATTATCTATCTAAGAAATACTTTGGAAAAAATAGAGTAGCATAGTGAAATATTGAATTCTAACAAGCCTTAAAAAACTTCCATGAGTCTAATCTTAGGGATAATTTTCTTATATGAAGGTGTTTTTTTAAATACTCGTAGGCGAAAGCTGTTCTTAATATCAGAATCCTATCTACAATATTATAAGAAATGCAATCCCACAAAGTCTCTATAAAGAAATCGTTGGCCGACAGAAACCAGACATCGTGCACCTCACTTTGATATTAGCAGGATCTTCAATAGATCAAGCGTTCATTAATTTCTCGTTAGATGGCGCTGTCTTCGGATTATTTTACAAATTCTATTTTAGTGTCCAAAATTGAACTGAAAGGAATTCTAAAAATGAGAAAAAATATTTTGAAAAAAAATAATGGTTTATGGTCTCAAAATTCTATTTTAAAAGCCACTCCCAGTTTTATTTTTTATAATTTTTAGCTGCTTGAGATTTAACAGCATAAAGTAATCCTTAAAATCAAAACTTACGCTTATTTAAATACACTAACAGTACCACAACTGTACTTAAATAAGCGTAACATTTGAATTCATAATATTTGCTTGACCCAATAAAATTTCAACCAGAATAAATGACCGCAAAATCTCTATTTTGTCAGCATTTGCACTCCGAGTGAGGGGATTAAAAGCGTGTAACGATTTGTATGTGCTCGAAATTTGCATACTCAGAGGTATTATTTGGTCTAAAAATATATATTTTACTAAAAATATATTACTGCATATGTATGTATGTGTAGGTGTAAGTGAGTTCATATATAGATTTTTGACCATAAAGTATATTTTGGCAAAATAGAAAAGTAATAAATGCCAAAAATAACAAGAAGCTACACAGTTCATCAACAGATCCATCGACTTAATTTCACTTTTAATACACATATCGACACATATATATACTTATAGCCATACATACTCACTAAGTCTTTTGGGCTTTTCCAGGTCATAATACATATTTCCATATCTAGCTGACCGTTAAGTTTCTCAAAGTCCACAAACACAAATTACTCACATTCACAAATCTCAGCAGACCCACTAACTAACTGCTCGGGCAACCAATACCCCCTAGGCTTAGCTCCTTTGCATGTGTGTACATACATATATACTATATGTATGTATGTGTAGCTTTGGTGGCTGTGTGCTGCCAGCATGCAATAATTACATAGAAGATTGGATTTTAATTTAATTTTCTTAGAGCTTTTACCCTGCTTGCTTATGGCGAGATGGACACACATACAGATCCAAACTCATATGTATGAATATTTAGATAAGTATGTGTGTGTGCGCACTGCAGGGTAACGGTGAAATGGAATTTTGCGTTTTTCTTGGCACGGAAAACTCAATTTATGCACAAATTACAAACTTATATATATAAGGTGTGTATGTATGTCAAAGTTTTTAAATATAAATTTATAAAATATATATATGAGAATGTATGTGTTTTTTGCGTGTGTTGCTCACGTGCACTTGTCTGCCTAATCTGCTGTGCAACACTTGTAGCTACTCAATTTGAGGCATTAGCTCAAGTGGGTGCATGTGTTGGTATGCTCATATGAGTAGATATATATAATATAAATATATAAAGCCAAATGTAGAAATGTTAAAATTCCGAGAAAGATGGAGATTTTGTACTTCTTTGAAGAAAAAACATCACTTTTCGATTGAATTTTTACGATATAATGGCGCTGACGAAGAATTTATATCAAATATGGTTACCATTGAAAAGTAAATTAAAAAAAATATATATATATGAATTTTTTTGAAAAATACAAATCAAAAAATTGAGTTTCAAAAAAGTAGCAACAAAACAGTAAAAACTTATGAAATGAAAAAATTTCAAATTACTAAAATTTTTTTCAGAAAATTGTAAATAGGATTGCCACAAAAAAATTAGTAATGTCTAAAAACCTTAATGTATTTTTTATAATCGTATTAAAATGTAAAAGTTCTAAAAATTAAAAAATCATGTTAGGGTAGCCCACATATTTTAATTAAAAATTTTTTTTTACTTAATATTAAGATAGAGTTGCCACAAAAAATATTGTCAAAAGCATTGTATTATTTCTTTAAACGTATTAAAATACAAAATTTTCAAAAATTAAAAGAAAAATCATATTAGGGTAGCCAACATATTTTATTTATATGAATTTTATTCCTGAATGCTAAAATAGAGTTACCACAAAAAATATAAAATACTTCAGTCTAAATAGCTCAGTGTAATTTCTATAAACGTACTAAAACAAAAAATTTCCAAAAATTAAAAAACTGTAATAGGATTGCCAACACTTATATTAATTTTTCCACATAAAATTAAAATAGAATTTCCATTTTTTTTTATTAATTAATTTTTATAGACAAATTAAAATATAAAATCTACAAAAATTAAAAGAGCATATTTATTTATTTACGTATATATATTTTTCTTTAAAAATACAATAGAGTTGCCACAAAAATTATCAAACAGTACAGTATAAAAAATCAGTATAATTTCTATAAACGTATTAAAATTTCGAAAAATTAAAAAATCAAAATAGGGTAACCACCACATTTTATTTATATGAATTCTATTCCTAAAAATATGAAAACATGAAATTTCAATGTATTAGGAACCATATAGCAAGTACCCTAAGAAAAATGTATTTTCGTGGCATTTGGTTTGAGAGAAAATATTCAAACATTCTTCTCTTTTGTCTCAACATACTGAAACCTGCCAACCAATATTAAATATATTTCCCTAAACATCATAAATAATATCAAATTTTGTCTCACTCTTAGTAAAAAACTTACTTGAGTTTATAATACTATTTTTTTTTCTATTAACATTTAAAAACAAAATCGGAATTTTTGACTTGACATCTTTTTAATGCAAAAAAATAGTTTTTTTTTTTTGATATTTGAAAAAATATAGAGGAAAATAAAATATTTGAAATAAAGAAATAAAGTGTGTTTGGGACATAAGGATGTTTTTTGGGACATAAGAAGTTTGCTCGGAACATAAGAAAGTTGTTTGGGGCTAAAGAAGGTTGGTTGGAACATAAGGAGGTAAACTTACAGCAAACTTCGTAAAAGGAAAAAAATTTTAACGAGATAAAAATAATAGTTTTCAATCAAATTTTAAATTATAGATATTTTTATTATTTACAACTCTGACATATAACGTTTTTCTACTAACTTGGAAATCGAGTTTAGACGGATTTAACCAATAAAAATTATATCAAGCTTCTCCACTTCTTTTTTCCGATCTCAGATCGGCCGTAAATTATTTTTCCCATAATATTTATCATTTCGTTTTTATTAGGTTTCAACATTCTATGAATTTCTTCTTTTTTTCAATTTAAAAAAAAGGGTCTCATATACATATTTTAACAAAATAGAGCCGAACCTCACCTCAAAATAGCTTCGTCATATAGTATATTAAATGTATAAATTCGAGTACTATACTAGTTAAGCAAAAGTATTTTTTCGTCTGTAAAAATTTTATTTACTCATAACAAAAATATATGAAAATTTATGTACGAATTAAACGAAATTTGCCAAAATATGCAACAGGGTTGCCTAGACAATTTCAACTTTGAAACTCTCTATAACGAAAGCGCGCCACACAAATATGCTTAGTTGAAAGTTACACGCTAAACGTAAAAATATGTTAACATTATAAGGTTATGACATGCCAAAAGCAAATGAACCGTAAC
The DNA here is from genome assembly GCA_037783105.1 of Bactrocera zonata. Lineage (NCBI taxonomy): Eukaryota > Metazoa > Arthropoda > Insecta > Diptera > Tephritidae > Bactrocera > Bactrocera zonata. Next base: position 81,842 of record JBAWJQ010002940.1, read on the forward strand.
GAAAGGCAAACGAACGAGAGGAAGTACAGAAAATTTGTGGGTGTAGGAGAAAGGAGGAAAGCTAACTAAAACTAGCTTAATATAGCATATATATAAGTATATATATATATATATATATATATGTCGAATATACATATAGTATAAATATGTATGGATTTGAATATGTTTGTGATACTATTTATATACGAGAGTTTAACGGCTGTGTACCCTAAAAGTATGCTACAAAATTCAGCTTAAACGTAGTTTCTTTAACTTTCACGACTATGAGTTTGTATACTTGTATGACAAGACGATTTCCATATTTATACAAGTACATATACCAAAAATAGCAGGCCCTTCGACAGGCAACCGTGCAAAGCCAGCTGGTAGTCCTTCCCACGTGTCTGTCCAATATTTGTCGGCACTTCAGCTCATGCAACAGACTAACTATGTCTGATTTTGCGTGTCAAAAATCTATGCTCGCATATTTTTCGCTTTCAGCACAGACACAACAGCAGCGGAACAGCAGGCAAACGTGCCTCAGAGGATGAGGCGCAAAATTTTACTCAATGTGATGATATTAATTGCGTGTGCGTAGGAAGTGCGCGCTGGAACATTGAGGCTCCTATCCATATAGATATACAAAAAAACACATATAGATATACGTGCGTAGGCTTGTGTGCCTCTGCCAGATAATTGATGTTAAATTAGAACTTGCTCTCGTCAGTTTGATGCTCCTGCACAAACACACAGCGATACGAACGCAACATAATTGTATGGCAAATTCACTATGAAAAACATTTTTATACTTCATCTAATTGGAATTCTATTGCGTGTGAAGAGACGGCCGCTGTGCGCTCAGAAAAAAATTGCTTGCAGCTGTTGGCGCTGAATAAAGCGGCCGAAAGGCGAGTGTTTGATGATCAGCAATACAATTATGACACTATGTAAATAGCTAGAGAATAATATTGCTTGTAGTTGGCATTGTTGTTGGCGTTTTTGCTATTCTTGTTGATGCGATTTTGATGTGCGAAATATTAATTAGCGTAAAATCGAATTTTTTCGAAGAAATATGGTAGGCAAAACAAATGCTGTGCTATAAGAAAATCATAATTGGAATCTGACTATTTGCACGCGATAATTACATCAGCACCATTTGTTGTGCAAAAAGACTGGGATAATAATAATTTTTTGGAGTTAAGCTCCATTAAAGAAGTATGGAAGAAAACAGTACCCAATTTCGTTCTGCTGAAATCCTGACAAACTTCAATGAATTTAATTCTTCCCACAGAATAACAATTCCAATCCGCTCGATTATTTCACATAAAAACTAAGTAGAGTCGTATTCAGTAGCCTTTTTCAAGTTTCTAGCAAGAAAGAAATCTCACGGTCCCAAATAAGTAGAGTATGGCAGATGGCGCAGCGGTTCGTCGCCTTATTCGATCACCTGAGACAAGAGAACACCATATGGGGAAACTTTCATTCATTACGGTTAATCGAACCGAGGCATATTATTACCTTTCTACTGGTTTTCTCTCCTTAGGGTGGTCAATGTAGATCACATTTTTAAACCCCAAGAAATTGTGGACATAACATTTTCAGATCAATAAAGCAGTATTTGCCTTCCAAAGGACAGTTTTTGGTTAGGTAGGTTAATATGACAACTTTATGCTTTGGTATTCCAAAGACGTCGCTGATCCCATAATATATAAACAAAAAGGTCACTGGCCCCATAGAATGTAAAAAAGGCTTATTGACCCCATAAAATATAAGCAAAGAGGTCATTGACCCCATAAAGTTGAAGAAATATGGTCACAGACTTAGATGTAAGCAAAGGTTGTTGACTTGGCTAAATAAATACCAAGGTTATGTTAAATTTAAAGAATTGTTGCCGACTTCACCAAAAGTAAACGAAATGGTCATTGTCCCTTGCAAACAAAAGTGTAATTTACCCCTTACAGTGTATGAAAATTTACACACGTTTTCCCCCAGTACTATTCATTAGTAGAAGCTGCCGATTTCGGACCACTAAATAATATAGCGCCGTAGTTTCTTCGCTGCATGGAACTTAACACTCTCCCCCACTAATTTGTCAGCGACCATATTCACAAACTGGTGTACAGACTTGACCTTAACCTTAAGTCGATGGCGTTAAGATTCTGACTGGCATTAACCATAAATTTTAGGTGTTACTTTCGACAATCTGCGCGTCTTCACTCCTCATATAACCGCGATTATCGCCAAAGTACAAAGCCGCAACAAAGTCCTGAAGCCGAACATTAGCCAGCAACGCATGGGGAAAGGACAAAGAAGCATTGTTGGCAACATACAAGGCAATCGGCCGGCCGGTGCTCAATATGGTCGCCTGGATGCAGTGAAACGCAGACGAGGAAGATGCAAACTTGTCCGAACTCAGCATTCCGGACTTCGACAGGATGCCTCTTGATATCTCCCATCGAAAACCTGCGTAGTGAGGCCCATATGCTCCCAGATAATGAGCATAATGAACTCCCTTCCAAACATTTGTTTCTGGAGTACTTTCGCGTAAATCATCGCTGCAACGGAACCGCCTCCTAGGAGCCGACAATCATTGACCGCCATTCACAGTGGAGCCATCAACACCTTCCCTCTCAGTGAATGACGCACTTAGCGTCAAATCACCGCCCATTGTAGACGAAGAGCCCGAGTTGCAGCGAGAAACGAGAAAAGACCCTGACATATCAAGTATACATATGTCCAGCGTGCAATATACCCCCGCATGACACTTGCCACCTCTTTGCATGCCTTGCTAACCCTACTCATTTGACACGTTTTCCTATTTGATCCGACTCCGTCAAAACAGGACGTTTCCTGGGTCTACCCTTGGATGACGTCGTCGAGACTTGACTTATCTAATCCTTGCCATCCTATAACAACAACAAAATAGCTGCCATAAAAAATTATATTTGACAAGATATATCCAAGAAATTCAGCATGGATTATTGTCCAAGGCAACATCATAAAATACGAATTATTGATCAGATCGGATCACAATAATATTTAACTGCCATACAAGCACTTCGATTACTACCGAGTTAAAGATATTTTTAAACTTTTTATGCTTTAAAGTAAGACTCTGTGAAGCGTATATGCATAACTTCAATGAAACTGAAGTAAACGGTCTTTCTAGTCTTCTTCGTGTTAATGACCTCACTGCGAAATAATTACCAACAAGAGATGTAGTAATACTAGACAGTTATCAGATTTCCAATTTCCTTAACGGCGGAACAACAAATATTCAAACCCACAACAGACTAAATTAATTTAGTATCATGGCCATTAAGTGGCTTAACGGCAAACGAAGTGCTTGTTTATGGACAAACTGTCGGCCACAAACTTCCAACAGCCATCCAACTCACCAATAGTCGTACATCAAGGATTTAAGCTTAGAGATAAGGATAAAAATGTAACCTTATAATTCAATAGTTAGCCAGAGTTGCTGCCATAAAATGCAATTAACTACTTTGCGAAAGTTAAGTTGCCCGTCAACAATCTCGAACGAAGATCAAGTTCACGAATGCCAAAAACTATTTGAAATATGGAAATCAGATAAATTACATAATACGCCAACGACCAACGACCACAAGTAAGTTGTAAACAGATGGCAGAATGGCAAGAAAGTAAGTTAATAAATAAGAAGCAGGAAGAAAAAACAACGAAGACAGAAAACGAAGCAGACAAACAAACAACCCATTGAACTACCGACCAAACTTGCCGGCTAATGGGATAGTCAGGCACACAGACTAACGCAGGTAGGCAGACAGAAGACAGGCGGAGAAGATAACACGAAAATATCGTAGTCTTAAGAAGAAGCGGACAACAAAAATGCAAGGAATTTAAGTATCAGGTGAATGTTGGAGTAGGAACTCGACGTATTGCCGAAGAAGAAAAATGAGTGGCCGATAAAAATCAAGTTCATTAACGGCAGGTAAATACGTAATGCAAGTAAATAAAGCGGCTGGGGTTGGATGTGTAAAAGTTTCACAGAAAAATAAAATAAATACAAAGACAAGGAACGAAACGATGCTATCGATTGAGCTCAAGAAGCAAACAACGACAAAAAACAATTATTTAAAGAAGAAGACGCTGGAAGACAGGGATGCAGAGTAGACGATGGAGAGATAAACCGATAGAATGTAGAAAAATAAGTAGTTCCGGTAAAGATGAGCGCAGAAGCTTACAAATACTCATTAAAGTAACTAAAGAAATGAGAAATCAATGATAAGCGGCACAAGTATAAGAGAGGTAAAAAGACGGAAGACAAGGAAAGTATAAACGGACAAGAACGCAGCGAAAGATAACGGTCAAGCTACGAATCGCAGGTATAACTTAGAACTTTGTGAAAAATAACGGCGCAATTAACTTAAGTTAGACAAGAAAACACCGAAGCGGTCACACAGAGAGTACGTTAAGTCAATAAGAGTGAAAGAGGAGAAGAGAAAAGGACAGAAACTCAGAAGTAGAAACAGCGCCTACATTTGCAGGCAAAAGTTAGCAGTTAAAGTGCAATCACGCAAAATAATTAAAGCACGAAAAAAGTCAATGGAATAAATAACAGAAAAGTACTGTCCAACAGTGTAGACAAAAGTTGAGCGACAGCAACAACAGCAACAAGAGTTCAAGAAGACATACCAAACAACAAAAAGCAAGAGTTAAACACAAACTTTAACAACAATTACAACATTAATAAGACTCTACTGACCAGCAGCAAACTTATTTGGCAAACTCAAACAGTCGTGTAGAAAAGTATGTAGCCGCGTTGTAATTGAGGACGTCGACAAATAGAGGTGAGTTGATGAGAGCGTGGTTAAGGATACACTTCGAAACACATACTCATACACATGGTAGTATTGAGTGCAAAGGTGACTTGAAAGGTTTGTCTCGTGCTTGCCACGAAAGAAGATATAAAGTCAAGGTAAACAAGTTCGACAGCTGTGGGCTGACAGTTGACTTTATTGATTAATTTGTCGGAGCGTAAGTAGCAAGGTGAAGTGAAGAAAACACAGGTGAGAAATGAAGAGAATGGAATTTTGGTTGAATTAGAAAAATAAAATGTATGTATAAGTGTATGAAAATTGTCTAAGGAAGAAACGTTACTGTAAAAATAAGAGACTGGTTTTGGGAAATTCAAGGGCCTTTAAAGATGATTTCCGGCCTCAGCAGACGGTTCGACGTTTTCGTAGTTGACCTTGATTACTCAAGTTAGGTAGAAGAAAATTTATTGGGATGACTTATAATTAGAAACTTAAGAATGTCTCTTAATTTTCAATTAAAAGGTTTAAATAATTCAAGACAAGCTTATAAAAAAATACCACAAAAATGGAATATAAACTGTACTGACAATTAAGTACAAATTGAGAACTTATGTAGTGATTAAGGAGGTAAGACCCGCGCTTAAAAGGTCCAACTTGGATAATTTATTTTGAGAAAGCATATAGCTGACCACATAGTTACAACCTTTTTATGGTCAATTTCTTACCAAATCAAGGCTACTGGGTCAAGCTCCGAAAGTATTGTTTTTAAGAGGACTTCGAAGAGCGACGGTAATTCTAGGAGCCATAGATATTCGAAATAAGTTTAAAAAAGTGATCTTAATCTATATACGAGTACATACGGTTTGCGGGCAAAGTGAGCACTTCTTAGCTTTAAATAAATAAATATTTCTTAAAATTATGGACTCGTATAAAAAAGTTAAATTTTTATAGAAGAAATTAGCTGCAAACCGTTTAAAAAAACAAGTTTTATTAATAATGTTAATGTGAAGCTTCAATCAAAATGGAGTGGAAACCTGCGATCGTCACCAGGGGCCATCGTGAGGTGATTTCAAAAATGAAGTTTCGAAAAAAACACGCTCAAAACTTGATGTAACTAAGCGAAACGCTTCGATAAAAAAGCGAGTATGCTGGAAAAAGTTCTCTATTCTACCAGCATAATACTTTTATGACCTTAAAGTGTGATTTAAGCAAAATTTTTGATTTTTTACTATTTCAGACTGGATTTTTCGTTGAGGTTTGAAAAAACTCATCATCATAACAATGAAAAATTAGTTTGCAGAAGATAATCCAACAAAACACTTTCACTTACAAATGTCAAAAGATTGTTAGGATAGGAATATAATTAGGAATATAAGAATTAAAAAAAAATGTATTGAGTCCAATTTTTCCAACAAACAATAGCAAGTTTTTGTAATCTATATTAGGAGTATATAATCGATCTCTCATTATGTTAACTAATTGAATTGTTTGAAACATATATTGAGTTCCCTGTAGGACTGATAAAATAATACATAAATATATAAAAATAACTTACATTGAAGAAATTAAGTCGTTGGATGGGCGATCTGCAAAGAAAAAAAAAATATTAAAACTAGAGTACTTTATGTATTGAGTACTAGAGTATGGCGACATCTCCCTGTAATGGTACCAAATAAGATGTCTTATAAGAAATTATCAAGTACAACTTAGCAGCAACAAAGTTAGGATTCAATAATATATTTGTCATGTTATCTCATGATGTCTTATAAATAATTAAAATTTTTTAAGCTTATCAAAGCAGCAAACAAAAATATGTTTACTAAGAGTACTAAAGAAACATAGTGTAAAATATTAAGTGCTGAAAACAAAAAAATTATATTTAAGGGGGTATTCTAGTCTAGAAATTTGAAAAAATCTAATTTTTTTTTCATATTTCGATAGTTTTGATATTCAAAAATATCTCTGTAAAAGGATTTTTCAAAACTCAAATTATTTTCAAAGTTATAGCCATTTTAGTGACGTGGCAACTAGACCGGTTGAGCGAATATCGTATAACGTAAAACTTCAATCGCGTTTTTCTCGAAACTACTATTTTCAACACTTCTAACATGATTTCTCAAGTTCTAATGGACCGATTGACTTGAAATTTGGTGTGGACCTTCTTTATATATGTCTCTATGATTGGAACTAGGATTATTAAAAAATTTTGCTTTTTACTATTTTTAAAAAATTTTGATCTTTGCCAAAAAACGGGCAAAAAATTCAAACAGTCGGCATTTACTGAAATTTTTTTTTTAGTTATCCTTGTTCAGACGATAGCGGCATTTGTACTGATTGAATTTTTTTTTTTTTTTTTGTCAGATCACCCAAAGTGTTGGAATCGTGTCAGGAAGGGCGCACCCTTATTTTCAACCCCCGCCACGCCACCACGCCGCAATTAATCAAATTTTCACAAATTTTTTTGTTTTTTTTTGTATTCTTAAAATATCAATAAATATCTGTTAAAAAATTGGATAGTAAAAATGTTCTTAGTTTTTTTTTATTGGACTTTAAAAAATGCCGTTACATAGCATTTCTAGACTAGAATACCAATAAAAAAATACATAACTCCAATTATAAATAAAAAATGCGAGGTGGTGTATGTCACTTTGAGTTCTGACACATTGAGTGAGTTAAAGTACAAATTGTAGTGTTTGTTGTTGAAGTCGATAGTCATAAAATAATTTCATTTTATAAGATATTTTTTTTTTTTTTAATTTTTAATTAAGTATGCTTAAAATTAATTATTTTTGGAATTAATTTTTTAAACTAATTTCACTTAATGTAAATAAAAAGTAATATCAAAGTAAATTAGTGGCTAAAAAATCTCCGTAAAATAACAACAATTTTTTTTATTGCGAAAATATGTTTTTCTTATTCTTCTAAACGGGTTTTTTAATACTAAGTATTTATTTTTAGATAAAAAATGTTTAGGTTGAACGATCTCTTTGCTTAAATTTTATAGAGTTCAGATCTTTTAGTTTACCTTTAACTAGATCAACAACCTTTATCTACATTTAGGTCAATGGCTTTTTGTTTATGCATAATTGACCTCCTCTTTGTTACTATTTTATGAGGTCAGTGATCTTCTGATTATATATGATATGATATGAGTCCATGTTCCTTCCGTTTATAATTCATGGAATAAATGACCATTTCGTTTTCTTTAGTCAAGTCAACAACCTTTAGCGAAGACAAGAATTTTTGCTTAAGTTCAGTCAATGACCTGTTTGTTTACATCTTATGATGTCAATGACATTTTTGCTTATATTTAATGGAGTCAGGGAAGAAGTAGTGCGATACCTAGCGAGGTTCAGGCAAGGAGATTCTCTATCATATGACTTCTGACTTCTGAAAACACTGGTTTGGCTGATTTGGCTGGTTTTGGACGTTTTCGATTCAGCAACGATCGTAGAAGCAGAGGAAAAGAAAAATCAGGTGGAGAGGGATCTGGCTGCACTTGGTATCTCGAATTGACGCCAAATAGCGAAAAAGAAACGATCGGCGTGCTGATATTAACTCGGCTATACCCGTGAAAGCGGTATCTACGGCAGTAGCGAGGAAAAAAAAAAATTATACTAAAAAACTGTATAAAACTATAATTTTAATGAAATTATTAATATTATTTAATTACAACAAAATAATATATTTATTTTTTAATTTTATGGTATTTTTTTGTTTTTCCGAGGTCACGTAGGTGAAAAATGATCGCTATTTAATATTTGAGTATTTATGTGAATTATGGTAGTTAATTCGAAATAACTTTCAAAGAGTTTAAGCAAAGGATACAAAAATTTTAAAGGATCCACCCAAATCTCTAAAGTGATTCACTGTACCGTGCACCTGACTACTTTCCTCCCCGAGTGTTAAAAAACAAAACCAGCAAAAGCACCAAAAAGCTAAAAATCTTGCAGCGATAAAAACGGATTGCGACAGCGCAGGCCAAATAGCAACCAAAGTGCCACACAAATTGAAACAATTGAATAAACTGCGCAAACAGTAAAAGCAACAACAACAAACACGTTACAAGCAAAAAAGTAAGAACAATAACAAAGCGACAAACATTTACACCAATAAACACAGCACATACATATGTATGTACATCAGTGTACCGCATATAACGGTACCCAGTCCAACTAGCACACATTGAAACACATGCACTTGAAGTGTGAAAAAATTGCGTATGTCAATTTAAGTGACAAAGGACCAAAAGTGACCAGCGACAACAATAACAATAATAACAACAAATCCAGACGGCAAGTCAAAAAACCAGAGGCAAAATTCAACCAAGCAAGCAAAGCTGCAGGAAAAAAGTGGATATTTGTCAAAGGCGAGGGGAGTGAGCACAAACAAAACCGTAAAAAAATGGAAGTACTGTTGTTGCAACTCACCACAATGAGCGTGTGGCATGCAACAGCAATCAGACAGCAAAGAACGCGCTGCCTTGCCAACCGAGCAGCAACCCTAATTGCAAACAACAGCAGTGAAAATTTAAGTTAATGGCATTACAATGGCTCAACAGCAACAAGAACAACAAGAAAACAAGCGACAAAAGCTAACACACATGATTACATACAAACATACAAGTGTGGAGTAAGACAATTGCGTTGAGAGCGCGCCAAATGGATAACAACGCACGCTGACCACACTACAGCAAACAAAATGCCAAATAAAAAACAAAAAATAAATAAATAAAAATTATAATAGCAATGAAAGTCACTTTGCTTCAGTGTTGCAGCTACTACGCAGCGCGTTCGTGGCAAGCACAGTCGACAAAAAAGTGGATTTGCTTGGAGGTTATGTAAAAAGGTGTCGCGTTATCATCCACATACACACACACACACATATTTGATATATCTTGCAACATTGCCCACACGCACTCACACCAACTCTCCAAGTGCCCTTTAAGCAGTAAAGTGCTTGTAGAGCGCATTGGTTAAGTATGTAGCGCAGACACACACACATACACGTACACATACAACTAAATAGTGCGCGTGTGTGCATGTTGCCACATAAATGATTGCTCACCGAAATGGCGTAGCAGTTGAGTTTAAGTGCTGCGCTTGTAGCCAACTTCATGTTACTCATACGCCGTGTCGTGTCATTCATCATTCGGACTGCACGCATTTCTATGAATGGACGAAATATACTACATTGGCATGAAGTGTAAAGAAAAAAATCTTATCTGGACATAACTAAATTAAATTAACATCAACTTGAGAATGCTGTAGGGAAAAGCGATTTATTAGTACCCATATGATTATCAATTTTTATGGTATACCATGAACAGTGGGGTGGGAAAAAAACTAAAGTTATTTTTTGTGGTTTAATACTCTTCAAAATAGGTTCTTAGATAGCTGTAATAAAGTCACTCCAAGTATGAGCACTTAATTGTGACGGGAGAGTCCACCGCTTTACGTTATTTATTATTTCTTATGATCAGATAGAACAATTTTTACCTCGCATTCAACTACCTAAAACAAAATTTATTTTCATGATTTTTGTAGGAAATTGAATTCTCTTCAAAAATGGTCTATTGCAATTTTTTCGTAAACCTCTCCTTGTAAACGTTATTAACGATTGAAGTTTGATTATTTTAGATAATTTTATTTTTTTTTTTTTTTTTTTTTTTGTTGAGAATGTTATAATTCAATGAAAAAAATTTTTCATCAAAATGAGCTTTTGCACAATATTTATGAAATATAACAAATCCAACCGAAGCGAATCGTATCAACGTAAGGACTCAATGAATGAACCCGGACTATTCAGAGAATTTTTGTTAATTTATTTTTTGAGACGAGAAGTTAAGTTAACACCACTAACCTATACCTACCCGAAAGCTTCTTCCAAAACTACCCTACATTTACGCTTTATGGTAGGAAAACTAAAAAATGTTGCCTACATTTAGGCTGAGAGAGTATTTTGCCTTCCACTTCCTTTTAATATAATCAAAACGAGTTTTTGAAAAATATTTATGAAATATAACAAATCCAACCGAAGCGAATCACATCAATGTAGGGACTGAAGCATAAACACGGACTATCCAGAGAGTTTTTGATCATTCATGCTTACGAGACGAGAAGTTAAGTAGATTGAAAATCAGCGACAAATTTCTGTTTCCTCTTTCCGGTAAATTTTTCGCGAAGCAATTGTCTTAGAAGATGCAATTACCTTTCAGACCACTTCTTAAGAGCTCATAATGCAAGCTTCCTTTGAATTTATATACCAGAACGTGACACTCTGAAAAAAGTCCTCATAAAATATTCTTTAATTCATTGTGGAACTTCAACCTACGTGAACCTTGTCAATAGATTGCAAAGACAATAAAAAAAACGTCAGATTTTGTGTAATAGTTTTACTGGATTTTACTCATTGTCGATTGTGTTAAATTTAGTGCTATGTAAGCGTCGAGAGATTGCAGTATCTAAAGTCACCATTTCAGTACCTGACAGCAGCTGATGGTTCACGTGAGTCAACCTTCACAGCATTAGTCTTTTGTTAGCAAGTTGGCCACTTTAATAGCATCTTTCAGCTCAGTATACTGTGTTACAAAGGACTGCCTTCAAATGAGTCACACATATTCAATCATATGACTACAACCCGTCAAAATTCGAAAAATACAATTCTTTCAAACTCGAACGTATTAACAGATATCAGTGCTCATTGCATTTACTAAACAGTGGCGTTTTGTATCCTTTAGCATCTATGAAAACCTCTTCCGAGGAAGAACAAGACTTAATTATAATAGAAATTCCAGTTGCCATTGAATACAAGCTTTTAGATTTTTCATTCCCATGACAGTTGGGTTCACGTTATCGGAACGAGCTTGGCTTTCAAAACCGCCAAAAAGTAAACTTGGCACAAATCCCTTAAATTATTTGGTGTATCTTTCCTAGTGCCACAACAAAAACAACTGGCTTTTAGAAAACGCCTCCGAAGAACTTGTCTCAGGGAAACTACTGGGCATACAGATTTATGTTCAATCAAAGGCTCTGCATTTTTCAAACTAATTTCAGAATATTTTATGTCGATAGCAACATCTTTAGTACAAGAAATCTTGAATATCTAATAGTGATTCCAAACAATACTAGAGGAATAGAGGATCAGTAGCTATGGAAACCAATCCACCGAAGTTGAAAACCAGTTATACTTGCATTTATAAAGAAAATATCACAAAGAACTGTACTGAAGCTCGTCACCTTAAATACAAGTGAAAGATTTTCAGCGATTTTTCAAAATGTTACAGATTCTCGATGCAGTTTTGGATTTCTTATGGTTACAAAAACTACTTATTAGAAGCCTTAGATTATACTAAAGCTTCATTGGACAAATATATTAGGCTCAAGACTTATGAAACACATATATAACACATAAACAACTACACTCTTACTCTAATACTGAAATCGAATCCACGCGATTTCCCAAACTGTATCGAAAAGAAACAAAAAACTTTTTGTTAACACAGAAAAAGTAGCGCTAAAGAAGTCTGTGGGGGAAACCATAAGAAAAGTCTATAAAAACAAAGGTAAGAGCGAACAGTAAAACAACACTAACAACACAAAACTTGTGGTGGCGGTGCGGCATCGTTGCCACTCACCGGAGAGTCACTTAAACTTTTCAATCGCGATAAGCGGAAATGTAAGATTTCCATTTATATTTCCGGCGCAAAAGGCACAATTCCAGGCAAACAAAATACGCCACCGGGGATGTGGCATCAGGCAGAGCAGGCGGCACGAAGCACGACGCGTTGGCAACAGCTGTTGCGGTGTGGCGGCAGCAAATGTAGAGTGTAGCCGCGAGCGTTGCGCAGCGAGTATTTGGTAACATGAACTGGCAAATGTTGCAAAGAGCAAAAGTTGGCCCCACAGCGCCAGCGAAGGCAGAAAAAACCCAACGATAAGAAGAAGAAAAAGCGGCAAAACAGTCAGCAAGGATCGGGGAAAAAGTGCAAAAAATAAAGTAAGCAAATAAAAATCAAAGCCTTCGCCAAAGGTGCAAACCAAACAAAAACAACAATAAAAGCAAAGCAATCTTAATGTGTGCGGAATAATTGCAGAGCAAAGCCGAAGTACGACATTGAAAGAAACCAGGGGAGAAGCAAAAGTAAGTAAAATTTGAAAATAACCTTAAGGTTAAGATTACAAGGTAATTTGATTCAATTCCTTTGATAGGCGTGCACGCTCACATTTGTTGCTATTTTTTTGCGATGTTCTTGTATTGCAAGGGGATACATATGTATAAGCACCGGCTTACATACGAACATGGCTTGCTAAAGCCGATAGCTGGCAGCTGGCAAGCGAGCGTCTAGGGAGGTAAGAACGACGCAAGAAGTGAAAAGCGTGTTGCCAAGATGACGAGTAGGCGATAAGAAATACGGGAAAAAGTATGAATATTTTGTTGAAGTTGCGTTAGGAAAATGTAATTTGACAGGCACAGGTTGGTAAACATGGCAATGTAAACATAACTAAGGCAGGGTTGCCACTATTACTAACAAAAATCGTTATTAGCTGTGAGTTTCATGACAGTTGTAAAGCTCACTGATTAAACGAAAGTAACACGAAACATTTTAAGTGCTTAAAAAGCTTTTGAAAGCTTTCCAAGTTGTACGAAAATCATAAAGGTTGCATGTTTAAGCATATATTCTTATTTTAAAGATTTCATGATCATTTCACTCATAAAGCTTTCGAAAGCTTTTATCAGCAATTAACAGTTTACAAACTTTTTTACATTAGACCGTCCAAATTACCACATTTATAGGGGTGCGTAAGCTAAAATTATACAATGAATAGCTTGGGTATAACAAAAAAATAGAGAGCTTTTGAAATGTAACGGAGTAATTTCTGAAAGCTTGACAAAAGCCCGAAGTCCTTTATTTTGAAACAGGAAATACACAGTACAGCGAAAAAAAATAAAGATTTTGGTTCTTATCCCGTTGAAGAAAAAATGGAAACATGGCCAGGTGTTCTTTCTAAAACACCAACGAAAGTTAAGTAAGCTTTCAAAGCTTCAAAGCTCGTATCTAAAATGATTTAAGTACTCCATTGCAATGAAAATAAAAATAATAATAACACATATAACAATATAATGTAACAAAAAAATGCCCAAAGATGCCCAGAAGCTTACAAGAAGGACTTGTGAGCTTTCTAGAAATTTATACAAATAAACAAGAATTAAAAAAAATATTATTGCTGTTTCTTGCTTAACGTTAGTTGATGAAAAATGCCTCGAAGCTTTTAATGAAGCTTTCTTGAGCTTTTCAGAATTTTTTTATAAAGTTGGCAACACTAATTGTCTATTCGAATATGTAACTGAGTTTGGAGGCTAAAACAAAGTTTCTATTGTAAGAGGATGGCCTGGAGAGCCTACAACTTTAATAAACAGTTACTTCTTTGTTTCCAGTTTAATACTCTTATCAGCAGCCGCATAAATATCAGTTTAGTGTGACATATTTATGCACATGTGACGTTTGGGATTTCTTTTTCTACATTTAGAACATTGCCAAAGTCCTGTCAATGCGAGGCTCAATGCGAGGCAAAAAAATATTTTAGTTCCACGGAAACAAAGCCAACATATCGAAAGTGTATCAAGGACAGCGATTGGGAATATATGTGGAACTTGCGCCTTTACAATACTTTTCCTTGTTGTCATGATTGATTAAGTGTTCAGTTTTCGCATGAAAGCTTCCGTCGCATTTCAGCACTGCATTTGCAAAATTTTGATCTGCGTGACCTAACAACTCAAGGCTAACTTCGAAAAAGCGTTGCAATTTCATTTATTCCCGCTGTGAAAAATTTATACACTTAAGTGCCTAAAAGTATGCTACACTTGAGTCGACTTGTAAATGTCTTTCAATTAAAACTTTTTCCTCCACAAAATAAGTTTATTGAAAAAAGTCATACCACCGCTTTTTGGCGCACAAAGTACGAACCATGCATCCGACAAGTATATTATCTCACATCACCATAATTTGCTTGCGTTTTCACTCTTCCAAAAATATATTTTCCAAACTACCGCACTTTTTAAGAAGTGTAGCATACTTTTACGCGCGAACCGCATTTGGTCAAAAGTATGCGTTTATCAGCGCTACTTGCCGCTACTCAATGGCAGTAACTCAACGTTGTCGCTGAAGCGTGAAAATGCTGAGCAGACTAACTGTTAACTGCTGACTGCTTTGCCACGTACCATGCTGTTTGTTCGCTCCTAAAAATATGCTAACATTTCATGAGTTTATTTGTGAAAATTAAAAGAAAACAGCTTTGGCAAAACTTATTTTCAACTTTTACGAGTCCCAAGGACATTAGTCATAAGCGCATGCTGTACCAGCAAAGGCAGGCAAACAACTCTCAGCGCAAATGATAATAACACAAACAACAATAATAATGAGAGTTACCATATTTTTGTTATATACTTTTTATTCAGTTTGGTTATACAACTTGTTCAGCTCATCAGCATTTATGTGGCTTTAGTGACCTTTTGCTCGTTACATTTTTGAGCGCTCAAGCAGCCATGAAATCGAAAGCACCCAAAGGCCGCAAACGGCCACTAGGGAGAGGGGAAAGTGCAAATGAGAATTGCAGTTACACTTGAATTAAGTGGAAGTCTGTGCCGAAAAAAAATTGTTCTTGGTAAAGTGTGGGGAAAGATTAATTTCAAGCGACATCGGCAAAGGCTACAGTTAGTTGCCGGCAAAGTATGTAAATGTATTTTTTGTTTAATGGCGAATCCGGCTTAAGGTGAAATAGTTAAGGAAGATAGTTTATGAATGCATAATATGTTCGAAAAAACAAAATTCGTTGGTCCGACCAAAGCTTTTCCTGAGGTTCAAGCTCTCCCACTCGCTTTGTGTTCTGAAAATAAAAGAGATGGTCAGAAAAAAGTGCGATGAATAAAATCTTGAAACTGCATTGTTTTCATTTGACGAAGTCCTTCTTATCAACTTTTATTAAGCGCTCTTAACCATAACACAAAAATTTCGACAAAAGCTTTTGAAAGCTTAGCAATAAACTTTTCCTTTAAACCTACTTAAGCCGTAATACTAAGAAAATATATCAATAAGTTTTTAGGCCAGTAAAGTAAGCTTTTTGGAAGCTTCCGGTATATGGAAGACTAAGAGTAAAAAACCTCGTGTATTTAGCGAAAGCTCTGGTTGTTTAGACAAGCTTTCATTGAAAAAATTATTGTCCTTCTTTTTACTAGAATTCTGAAGCATTACTAGACTTGGAAAGTAAAACCTATAAAGCTTCACAAAAGCTTTAGAAAGCTTTAGAAAGCTTTACATGAGTTTCGAACCCAACAATCAAAACAATTTTAATATTAATGATTTGTAAAATGTTTTTATTCCTAAAAATTAAATATATTAAAAGCCGCTATCTGCTTTAAAGTTTTACAAAAGCTCTAGAAAATTTTAGCTCCTACGTGGCCTTTTACCAACATGCAAATAGTTTTGAATATTAATGAGTGTTAAAAATATTTATATTTCTGCTCTTTTAGCAAAGCTTTAGAAAGCTTTAATTCCCACCTGAGCTTCAAACTCAACTTGAAAATAAATTTGAATATTATTAAGCTGAAAAAAAAAATTATTTTTTATTAATAAAAACTAGCACATATTAAAAGCTACCGTCAACTTTAAAGTTTTACAAAAGCCCTAGAAAACTTTAGCTCTGACATACGCTTCTTCCAACTTGCAAATAATTTTGAAAATTAACTACTAATAAAACTGTTTAGTTTTTATCACAGATCAAAAACTCCCATGAGCTCTACAGTTTTAAAAAGCTTTAGAAATCTTTAGGTCCACCATGAGCTCACTCGAAAATGAATTGGATTATTAATTTGCTTAAAAAAATTTTAAGTTTTTATCCTAAGAAGGTGTCAGATATCAAAAGCTCTCATAAGCCATAAAGTTTTAAAAAAGCTCAAGAAAGCTTAAGCTCCTTTATGGGCTTCAAATCTAATTTGCTTTAAATAAACTTTTTGTATGAAAATTTCATTTAAATGATCATACGCTTATTGCGGCAAACTCAACGAAACTAGTGGCAGAGCAATTATTATATAAAGCTTTAAGCTATTTCATCCTGTCTCAGAAGATTTTTATTAAATTTTTTGTGTTATGTAAAAGGTAGCGGTTTTCTTCACGGTTAGATCGAGCATCAATGTTGTGGAGTGAAGTCTCCATTCGAGAACCATGATTTTCTGTCTTATTTCTGGAGATATTTTGTGAGATTTAGCTTTGGAATACAAATGTTGTTATTAAAAAAGCCATTCTTAGCGGAAATATTTGCCTAGAAAACCACTTTCTACTCATCAAGGAAAATTTATTAGTATTTCTTGCTATGCCACTATATTTGACCTGGAATTATATGGTTCAATAGTGAAAGCTTCAACATATCCCAGTTTTTAACTCTTCTATAGTCCTCTTCCATCAAAAGCTCTGAAGCCAATTACTTATAAAATATATAGGTTAGTGAACCAGATCTCAAACCATCTAACTGTGCAATATTTTAAGTCACTATTATCGTAATTTACGGACACTAACACTCTCCTTCACTTAAACCAGGTTATAAATGTAAAAGCTTACCAAGCAGAATAGCATTTCCGAAGAGCTGGCAAGAAACTTTATCTTAACCGAATTTTTCACTGAATTCGCAAAAGCGTTTTCCTGTTATCAAGTAAGAAGCACCAAATAAACCTGCTAAGCAATTCGTTTATTCAACTCCCAGTGGCGGAATAAATTCGACTTTAGTTTTGCGCACACGCTTAGCAAATATGCTTGCATGTATGTGTGCATGTGAGAGGGTATATAAAGACACGGAGACAATGCAACGCTTTTAAAATATTTTGCATTGCAATGGAGAGATCAACAAACTAGCTAAATTATGGCCTTTTATGCTTTAAACTCGCCCTTAAGCGAGTGGAATGGCATGCTTTGCTGCTTGTGCGAAAGCTCACTGCTGAGATGCCAAAGATAATTTGCTTGCCAAGCCAAAAAGTGTATTCACAAGACGCCACTTCGGCTACACTCAAGTTGCACTATGCTCAAATAGCTTGCTTTCAGCCACTGCAGGACTACTTGCGAAGCCCTCAAAAGTGTTGTTGTGTGGGTATGTATGTGTGTGTGTGGCGTTTGCCTGCCAAAACTTGCTTCCAAGCTGTTTTTTGTTTTTTTTTTTTTTGGGTAATATAACCGAAATTTGTCCCATGTGACATATGTTCCTCCTAAAGATTTTATACGTTGCATTAAACTCACAAATACTTATAAACACGGCACTCAAACACATACTAAGCCGAGCAAAAGACGAGCAATTTTGTAAAGTACACACACACACTCATACACATTTGTGTAACAGAATTTACCACAGCCAACTTTAACCTGCACTTTCAACTTTCATTTGCAATATTTTTACGCGCTGAAAGACATACACACACACATATACAGCTGTAAGTGCACTACACCTCTACTCATGTATGTGTGTATGTGGATATTTTTTATACCGTTAAGTTTCGTAAAAGTTTTCACGTTTTAATTTAATAACCTCATGCTTGTGCGCCGCTTTGGGACCCCGAAAAGGACTCGCCGGCACTCGCTCATGATGTGTCCATGGCTGGCGTCGGAAGTTTTCAAACTGTAATGCGATAATCGCTCGAGTCGAATAGATTTTGGCTTGACACCAGCAGCTGTGTGCGGTAAAATTTTGCTTCATATTTTGCATATTTATAGTTGACTTTGCTTTGATTTGCCTGGCAATTATAGTAAATGTTTTGAGGATACATAAGAATGGCTCAGATACTGCAGTATTTTTTTTTTTTTTTTTTGATGTATAAAATCAACGTTTATTAGCCGCCAAAGTAGTGTAAGACAATTTCCATACAGACTTCGGAAGACCCCCAAGAACTTCAGGGCCAGAGAAAAAACCTAAGATAAGTTCAGAGATTATTTTCTGTTAACCAAGTGGCCGAAAAACTTTTTCAATTCCATTTCTATTGAATAATTAACTCAAAGAGAACACTTCGGTCAATAAGTGCCATAATTAAATGCATTTTGGCTATATCGCTGACCGTCATTGCCGTTGTGGATTTCTCCGGATCGAGCTTGAAGTTTAGCTTTATGGAGTCGTCATATTGCTCAGTCGTTTAGTCTGTCCCGCCGCTTCACTCTCAGCGAACAGCTACCTTTGGCTGCATTTCCTTATTAGCTCTACTTTGCGAATGTCGAATCAACCTTTCGTACTCTTTAGTTCTGTTGGACTTGCAGCTTAGTATTTTCTGGACTTTCAACGTCGCTTTATAGATCGTTTTCGCCTCAAACCTTTTTTACTGGTTCTTTATCGCCGCCTTAGCACTTTTAGCATCTCATGGAGAACGTGGCATAATTTCTTCTTCCATAGTCTTGACGCTTTCGAGGTTTTAGTCTTCTTGAACTGTAGCACATCTTCGTTGTAAAGTGAATTCAGTAGAAACATTATAACTGCTGTTTACTGCTCCCTTCACAACAGAGCAAACGAACAATTAAAATCGCAGTTCGCAACAGTGGTAGCAGCGACTTGTACCACCGAAGTTTCTGTTGATATCCTAGACCGCTTTTCTTCCTTGTTGACCTTAATGCTGAATTTTCTACCCCTAACGTTTTATGTCTACCGCCAGGTATCTAACTAAAATGGGGTATACTTCCTCCTCTACTGCCGTATGCAAAGCAAGTAAGAAATAAGAAAAGAATGGATAGAGGGTTGACTGGTTGGCAGAAAAGTTAGGCGCGTGAACGCCACATAGTAGACGGCAGCAGTTAGGCTTCTGAGTAGTAGCTAATTTAAGCCTTGTCCAGCAACTCAGCGGATTGGGCAGAAAACCTTATTCTCTTCGACCAGCTGTCTAATGTCTCTTAAGTTGGAGCATTGGGACCCATCCCAAAGGGCTGGAGGCTGAGAATTCACATATCCTCCGCGCATGCATTGTATCATTCACCCTTCATTTTCTGAAGTTGAGATATTAAGAGTAGATGAACGGTAATGGTAGGGGTTACAAACCTTTATCTTGTCTTGAAGTGATAGCTTTTTACTCTGCCCACCATCAACTCTACTCCAAAGTAACTTTGTGGTATGCCCAGTGTTGCTAGTGTTCTAGGACCTGAGCTGTTCCTCTAGGATCCATTCTTTCAAACAACACTTAGAGAAGCTGGATGACCTTAAGCAGGTTAGGGAAGTTATGTCTCTAGCCGCCTCCGAGCGGGTCAGCTTGTCTGCCTTTTCATTTCTTTCTATTCCTGTATGATCGGGTGCCTTAATTGCCGCTTGGCTATCCACTAGAAAGTTTACGAACTTGCTAGTTAGAGCAGAAGCTCACTTAGCACATTTCGTTATGTTGAAGCTACCTTCTGTGCTCCTACCCGTTCCTGTTGCCATATCAATCTTTGGTCCGCCGGTGAATATATAGATTCAGCCGTTAGAACTGTCGATCACATAACTATTGGTCTACTCTACCCTAATGGGGACTTAAAAACGTGATGACCACGAGTCTGACTCTATCGGCCTAAAATCATGTGCCGCCTGGCCGTAAGCATTGCCTCATACTAGTGTATGTATTGACCGGTATCAAGGATACTATCCAGAGTCTCAGTTTACGTTGCAGTCATTGCAACCGTAATCTCCAGCAAGCTGGTTAGTAGCACTTGGTCCAGACGTTTGCCAAAGCTCTTTTTTGATAATGACATCCAAAACACCACCGCACTATTGCTATTATGGGATAGATGACACTTATGTAGAGCAACTGACAATACGGGGTCGCAAACTTTACTTTGGGGTAAAGAGTTTTCTGCAAAGGTTCCAAATTCGAAAAGCTTTGGAAGCCCTACTTTCAATGTGTTCTCGCCAGCTTAGTTTTTTATCTATGGTGACTTCGAAATATTTGACAGAGCTCGAAAGTACATTTGTTCTAACTTTGGAAGTAAATTCAACTAAAACTTATCGATGCTTTTATTAGTCGATTTTTGTATGCAAATTTAGTAGTCTTCCTTAAAATATCTACAGAATATGCAAGACATAAAATATCGCAAATATTTTGGCAAAACTTACGCAAAATTCACCAACGAACACACACACATTGAAAACAAAATAACGGAATCTACATATATTTGCATATATTTTCATACCTAAATACATACATATATAAGCGTTCTTCTAGAAATAAACGAACCGAAAAGCCACAATTGAAGCGAATACATGCATGTAGGTGGGTTAAAGCATAAACAACGGTATTTATGGTGTAACATCTATACATATTGACACATGTAAATATGCATATACATTTACATTAGGGTACTCTCAATAAAAGGTGCTTAGAAACCTCTAGGAAAATCCCTTCAAGTATAAGAGCTATTCTTCAAGTAATTGAAAGCGAGTTATGAATTTTTCTATCAATAAGGTGGAAAATCTTGCCGTTACAATTGAGAACTCATACTTGAAGAGATTTTCATAGAGTCTAAGGATATCAGAGAATCAGAGTATTAAGAAAAATTCGCTTTTTTGACCCACCCTCATGTCTATATTTCCTTGTATATATACACTCCCACATATCCATATAAATATATTGTGTATGTATGTATGCTGTGGCCCCACGAAATTGTTCCGGCATTTAGCCTCAATGCTTGCCCGTTATTATTGTTGTAGTTGCCTTGCTCTCTTCTCCATTTTCAATACGACTCACCAAGTATTGCTTACAAACAAAACACAATCGAATTGGAAACTGCAAACATTCATTCATTTATTGCTGAATCCACACACACACACACATGTATACGCACACCAATACACATACAATATCTGTACACACAAAAATATATACATGTGTGTGGGTGTAGTTTTATGCGATTTCATGCCACAAGGGCATGTTTGGTTGATGGGTTGCTGTGTTACCAAAGCCAAAACCCCAATGCCAACCGCCATCACCAATGTCACCAACAACAGCGACACAGCTACCATTACAACCACTGCCCCCACCACCGCCATTGCGGCCGTCGTCAGCTTCACTGTTGCTGCTGCTGTGCTATCGCAAGGCCGCAGTTGTCGTCATTGTCGGCGCTATTGTTGTTGTAGCTGTTATTACAATTGTTGTTGTTGTCATGTTTGTTGTTTGGTTGTTGTGATTTTATCAATTCAATAAAAACAAAATAAAATCAGTATAAATGCAAATACCTTTAATGTATTGGGTTTGTGGGCGTTGAGCAATACACGATAGACTACCAACAAGCAGAGGTGGCTGAGCGCGCTGTGGAAGGGGAGAGAGTCTCAAACAGCAAAATGACATACCATACAATTTGTGAGGGTTGTGAGGATTGTGAGGGTACGTACCGAAAGTAAAATGTAAATCCTTTTTTTTTTTTTGCAATGCGGCACTTCCCTTTTTAATCAGAAATCCAAAACTCATTGCTTTTGGCAGTCGACCATAAAAAATTGTTTGTTTGTGTATATAGATGTATGCAATATATAGTATGTATGTATGTATGTATGTACTATATATAAAACGAGTAAATCTGTTGTGCGTAAAAGGACTCGCTTGTCTGCGCCTGCTGACATTTGACATTTGTTGCTGCTCACAAAACGGAACTTAATATTTTTCATTTATTTCCGTTTGTAATTCTTTATCACCAATTCATTTAAGGGCAATGAAATTTAAAATTAATAAAAAATTATTTCGCATTACTGAAGCATTTATTTTTGATTGTCGATGGTTTGGGTATAGAGGCAGCTATTATGTAATGGATAATTTAGATATAAAAATTCTAGTTCTTTTGTTCGAATCTATAAGCTTTATATTACCTGAAAGTTTCACATTATGTAATATGTGAATATATGAGTGAAAAATATCAGGACCATGAGAAATATTCGTAATATTCATCACAGAAAACCCTCAATAGTCATTATTTGTTGCACTCAGAACTGTTAGTAAAATTACCCGTCAGTTGAAAAGCCCTCATACTGACTAGATTTAAACCCATTTGATTTTTAGTTAGCCCTAACCTTCAAAAGACGTATGTATAAATTTGTCGGATCATTAGTTTGTGAATTATATTATTTTGAGTGAAGCAACTTTTTATTGTGAAAAAATGCATAACCCTTTCAGACCTGAGAAATTAAAGTTTACAGATTTTAACGCCGCTTCGCACAGTTGCTAATATGACCATCGTGAATGCAATAAAAATAAGAAAAAAAATATCCGAAGAGGGATTCCTAGAAAAGGGACTTGCACAATTGTGTATTACCGGTCTTAAAGCCATATTATTGAAAGAAAAAGCAGTACGATTTAAAAATCTTATTTCAAGAAAACAAAAAAATGATTTTATATTGATGGAATGTATTTAAAAATAATATTCATGTACATTGATTGAAAGTGATCATTTTTTTGTGTGGTACTCCTGAAAACAGTTTTTATTTTTGGTTAGGCAGATAAATACATTTTATTCTAAGTCGCAACAACAAGGTTCTTAAGACCTACAGGTCTCGGTTTATTTTTAACGTATTGCCGCATGGACGCCCTTCCTGTAAATGGGATCATTTGCTCATCAATCGAGTATTCCGTAATTTCTGTTGCTAGTGCTTGGCATCGAGATCTAACGCAGTCTATAACCGGCTGAATCTTAAACAGTTTGTTTGTCGGAGGCTGTAGAGTATCAACAAAATGGGGGCTGTTCCTTAATGTAAAGAATTTATCTCTGGTCATCTCGTTTTTTATTTGTGCTAATCCGAAGCCTTCCGACCAATACATCCGGACTATGGGGTAAGCTAGACAAACTATTATGATATGGAGATCATAAAGATTTTTAATATCGGCAGCAGCAAAGCCTGAAGCGCACAATTGTGTGGTCCTTTTTTAAACTTGTTCAAAACACTGCACAAAATTTATTTCAATTTACCTTTTTCCATTCTTGACAACAAGGCTGAACACTTCAAAACTTTGCAAATTGTGACAAAAATATACAAAAAATCAAAGCAACCGTTGAAAAGAACCGTTAGAAATAAATAACACGTAGTAAAGCGAAAAAAAAATTTTAACATATTTTTAGGCTTACCCGCACAATTGTGTATTGAAGGTTTGAAAAGTGGAAGTGGAAAGTTTGAACAAGGCAAAATGAGTACCGAGGACGCAGAAGGCAGTGGTTGCCATAAAAAAGCTGTTACCGATGAAAACATCAAAACAGTTCACAAAATCATTTTGGATGGACATAAAGTGAAGTTGTTCGATATAGCTGAGAAGATATGAAGGGAACGTGTAGGATACATTGTCAATGAATATTTTGGCAATATTAAGCTCTGTGCAAAGTGGGTTCCGCTCACTTTTGACTAGAAACAATGGCGAGCTGATGATTCGAAGCAGTGAAGATGAAGATGTTTAAGCGTAATAAGCTTGAGTTTTATTTTCACCATCATTTCACTCAGCAGTCCAATTGACAGTCATCCAAGTGGACTACACACTATGAACCCATCCAATGCAACAGTGGATAAGTTTAAGGGGTTCGCATTTTTAGATGTCTCTGCGCAAGTTTTATTTATTATATTACCTTTAAAAAGAAGGGAGGAAAGAGCAACTACCACATAGCGTTATTAGACTGTTTAAAGAACGAAATCGCTGAAAAACGTCCGCATTTGAAGAAAAAGAAAGTGTCCTTTCACCTAAAAAAATGTCACAAGACAGTGAAAACGATAGCAAAAATCCACGAATTGGACTTTAAATTGCTTCTGCATCCACCGTATTTCTCATATTTGGTCCCATGATCGCCAAACCTGAAACCTATTTTGAAGAAAATAACAATTTGTACTACAAAACTGGTATCGAAAAGTTAAAGGGTTGCTGTAGTCAGTGCATCACCCTTGAAAGAAACTGTGTAACTAACAGTTACTTAGTGGGGATGGAAAAAACAGTTCATTGCCTTAAAATAATACGGAAACGAAGGTATCCCGGAGAAAAAGGTGCCTCTGCCATGACAGCAGAACTTCTTACCCGATCATAATTGTGGTAGGCTACGGATTGAAAGAATTCAGATCAGACAATCAAAACCCTGATAGATTATTTCCGGGTTATATCCAAAATGTTATTTTTTCTTTTAGAGAAAATTACCGATTTTTTGCTGTAGTTTTAAGTGAGAAGACGGCTAACCTCATATTGTGATCCTTAGATGTGGGTTTTAACTCAATATTATCTCAGTAGTGCAAGGCTAGAGACGTTATTGTATTAATGTTTGCCCTTTTTTCTACTTTAGCCAGAACATACATATTTCTCTTAGAAGTTATTCACGTAACTTAATGTTCAAATTTTCCTTACCAAAAAATTTAAAAAAAATGTGCTAAATCGACGGCAACAAATGCCTCATTTAATGAGCACTAATAATTTAATAAGTTCAACAAAGCGGGCAAATGAAGCAAACAAGCGTTTTGTTAATTTTTAAATAATTTATTTTTACTATATTTTTAAACTTTTTTTCTATGAATTGTTTTTGCTTTTTAATTTCTCCACACCGGCACGCAGAGATTAGCGGTCACAATCAATTCATTATAATAGCGGTTAATCTCGGCTTAATTGAATAGTTTTTTTTTTTTGCTTGGCCCGCGCCATCATTTATCAATAGCTCATTTACGATTTCAGTTTTTTTTGCAACTTGTTTCTGTAATTTCTATGCCATTCAGGAAATGCCACTTTTTTATTGACTGCAATGCCATTACAGGCACTAAAATATTCGCATTTAATTTAATTGTGTACTTGGCTGTTGTTGCTGTTGTTGCTGTTGTGTTTTCTATTTTTTGCAAAACTCTTTTATTGGCATTTACGCAAAAGATTTATTGGTCATTAAATACAAAATTCAATGCATTAAGTGGACATTGTTTATGGTTTGTAACTTTTTGTAAAACATTTTATTTATTTAATTCAATTTCCAACTCTCGTTGATTTATTTTCGTTGGTGTGTTGTGGGCAAAAAATATAAAAAATATGAAATATGTTAATATTTGTGGCTTAAATAGTCAATAAGTTTAAATTATATATATAAATTAACGCTAATATTTATAACGCTTGTGTCGGTTTAGGGTATACGCTAAATAGATGACAGTGGACCAAAGTTATCTTCATACCGGAACTGGTCTGCAATCGACTAGCTGGTAAATCCTAGGGCTGCAAGCCACAGATTGTTAGGTGGTTGTACACCACAACCTTGCGACCAATTATCACAAATGGAACGGTGGCTTGGGCCTCGAAAGCATCGCAGACTTCGGTAGGAGCTCAACTAACGAGCTTCAACTAGCGAAGCTACAACGCCACGCCCACATCAGTTTGTCGGGTGCCATGCGCACATGTCCCACAACGGCACTTGCAGTCAAGCTGGATCTCACACCGCTTCACTTAGTAATCGGGCAGGTAGCCAAACACACACTGATTAAAATGCCAGCGGAAGAGTTTGGCATGGTAATCTCTTCCCAGCGCATGGAGGACTTAAGTGACGAAATACCACTGGCTCTTCTCCAAAGGGACAGCACTACCAAAAGTGTAAACTTCGTGAAAACGTGCAAGGTTACCCTCAGCAGTATGGCTGAATGAATGATTCCGTTCTCGAGCTTCTGCTTAGTGTTAGTACAATGAAGTGGTACACTGACGGCTCGAAAGCGTCGCAGGAAATTGGTGTAAGCATTGCAGGACCACACACAAACTCTCCATACCTATGGGAAGTTTTCCGAGCATATTCCAAGCAGAGCTCTTTGCTATAAATTGGTCGACAGTCAATCGGCACTTAAAGGGATCTCTGTGTACGAGATCGACTCGTTATTGGTGCAGGAATATATGGAACTGCTGAACATTCTATCAGATCGTAACTAAGGTCCAAGGTATAGCCGGGAATGAACTGGCTGATGAGCTCGCCCGCTTCGCAGCATCCACCATCATGGTAGGACCCGAACCTTTCATTTCGGTTGGTCCTCATAGCATAAAGGGGCTGCTCCGCAAGAATGAACTAGTGGGCAAAGAGGGATGTTGAAAACAACCTCAAGGCATGCGCCATGCTAAGTTGCTAGTGGATGGTTACAACCTCAAAAGGTTTAATAATGTAATCAGCCTACCAAGGTACAAACTCAGGCTACTTGTCGTTTTCGGCCATTGAAAGCTTGTGGCTCTGCTCTTGTGCAGATTTCCGGTTCTGCTATGGAGCCTGAAACTTAACACCTTTTAATTGACTGTATATCCATGTTTCCAAATAGGTATCACATCGCTTCAATAGTACCTAGCAGTCTTCAATAGTACCTAGCAGTATATTGGACTTTTTTAATATGCTGGGACTATTGACTCGTTGTGACCTAAAAGAAGGCACAGTAGACCTTAAGACGCGGTGAAATCTTCTTTTATTTACCTTATCTAATCTAAGACCGGAACTGAGAAAGGAAAACTATTCCTTGCCAAAATATTACATACCGACCAGTCTAACACTCTGTCTACTAAAAAGTTTGGAGAGGGTCTGCGTCAATCTCATCAAACCACAAATCCCACCAACTTCAAAGAAAAGTCGGTTGATGCCGCCCTACACGATATACTTATAGTAGTTGCTCTCTCGAGTCTTGTCCAATATATCGGAGTTATTTTAAGTAAATAAACTATGCTAGAGAGAATATATTGTAAGCAGGGCTTCCAGAGCCTTGCGAATCTTGAACGAACGAGAAAGGAACACCCAAGTCGCACTGCGTTAGGTTATACAAACAAGCAATAAATAGACTTTTAGGAGATAACTCGGTTATATATTATTTGCGTACCGGGTCATTGGGAAGGATCAGACAAGTTGGCCCGTTCGGGGGCAGCTGGATACACATTTTCGCTAAACTGTTCCAGGCCATTCGGCTCCTTCAAAGGTTTTTTAATGCAATGGACTCTGGAGGAACTCCACAAGCCCTGAAACACAAACAACACGGAACACTCCACAAAGTTATTTTGAGCTAGTGGTATTGATGAACAAACCAAAGGGCTTTTTTTTGCAAGTGGGAGCTTAGTAACATTGTTGGGGTCATCACAGGGCATCTACTCTTAAGATCCCACCTTCAGAAAATTAAAAAGTGAATTTGGTAGAATGCAGAGCAAGAGCGGACGATGGTGAGACGTTAGAACATTACCTTTGCGAATACCCAGCCTTCAACAAAATGAGATAGATATATGCCAACTTAAGAGATATTAGACACATGGATTGGAAAGGATTCTGTTTTTTTACCAAATGAGCTACTGGATAAGGCTTAAATGATTAATTGGACCTAGTTAAGGTCTAAGTGCTGCCGTCGGCGCTCATGCGCCTCGCTTTTCAACCAACTAACTAATGAACTTCTCAACAAGAAAAAATATTCCACAACTAGTTATACATTTAAAATTTAATTCAACACAAGTTGTTTTCGAAAACAAAAATATTTTGGTCTCTTACAAAAACAAACTTTCACAGATATTACATGTAATTTCCAGTTTTGTGGTTTACAGTGGTCAATATATCATCACAAATAATGTGAATCGTGTGATCCATTTGACATTGTGATATATTTATGATCAAATGCTAACTAGTTTTAGTCACTTCACCATAAATAAACCTCTGAATTATGGTTTCCACAGTGTAATGCGAATTTACAACCACACTTGTCAGTAGCACATATTTGCGCTGAATGTCTAAAATGAAAAATCGGTGCAGCAGGTGCTAAACGACAGTCTGTCAATTTGAAAATAGTGCATAACACCTTACGGTTGAATATATTTGTGTGGGGAGTTGAGAAGAACTAATCACAGCGCTGAATAAGCTGAGTGGCAGGCAAACAAGTATAGGTGAAAATATTTCGACGAATATCGAATAGAAATATTTATTTATTTGCATAAAAAGCATATATACCGACATATACATACGTTTGTATACCCGTTCAATCCGCTTGTTTTGGTAATTGCATCTAATTTTGGCTGCAATGCTTTTAGTGGTATTTGGTTTTCCACAAAATTGAAGGCAACGCATACAATATACTACGAGTGTATGCTGCATCTTGCATCAATAATTACAACATAGAGACTTACCAAGTCAAGTAAAGAATCAGTTATGTAAATGTAGGGTAGTCGAAAAAGTCTTTTCGTATTTTGTCAATGGATGTTGTTGCAATCGTATATCTCCAGTGCTACCAATCACATTGGATCATATCATATAGTGTTGTAAAGGTGAGACTTTAAGCTTCATTTAACAAAAAAAATTAATTCGGGGAAGTTGGAAAAAAGTTACAGCTGTTCAAAAATGAGTTAAAATAATGAAGAAATTGGCTATACTTTTAAATTTTTGTATAAAAAAGGGAGGAATACCATGCAAGCCACCAATGAAATTTGTGAAATTTACGGAGACGATGCTGTACCAGTTCGTGTAGCACAACAATGGTTCGCTTGCTTCCGTTCTGGAAATTCCGATATGAACGATGCACCTTGCTCTCGTCGACCCATCGCTGAAAAAGTCGATGGAATTATGGAAAAGATTGACCAGGACCGTCACATAAGCAGCCATGACATCGCTAAGGAACTTAGCATTCATCATCGAAACGGTTTTGAACCTTTCAAAAAGGCTGGCTACAAGAAGAAGCTCGATGTTTGGGTACCTCATGAATTGTCTGTGAAAAATTTAATGGACCGAATTAACTTCTGCGATTCTTTGCTGAAACGGAATGAAATCGTATCATTTCTGAAGCGAGTGGTAACAGAATACGAAAAACAGATACAATACTACAATAATGTGTAAAAAAGATCGTGGTCCAAGCGTGGTGAAGCTCAACAAAAGGTCGTATAGCCAGGACTGAGGCCTTGAATGGTTATGCTGAGTGTTTGGTGGGAGTGGAAAGGAATTATTCACTATGAGCTGCTCCAGCCTGGTCGAATGATTGTTTCTACATTTTACTGTCAGCAACTGATGAGATTGAAGCAAGCAATCGAAAAAAACGGCCAGAACTGATAAACAGCAACGGCCTCGTCTTCCATTAGGACAACGCTGGGCCACACACATCTTTGATGACTCAGCAAAAACTGGGAAAGCTTGGCTAGGCAGTTTTAATGCATCCACCATATAGCCCTGACTCTGCACCATCGGACTACCATTTGTTTCGGGCAATGCAGAACTCCCATAATGGAGTAAAGTTGGTCACAAGAGAGTCCTGTGAAAATTACTTGACGCAGTTTTTCGCTGAGAAACCAGAAAACTTTGACACTGATAGAATAATGCCTCTAGCGGAAAAATGGCAAAATACGAAAAGATTTTTTCGACTACCCAATGTATAAAATTTTTGCACATTTGTTAGGGTTGCCATATTTGTAAATATTTATTTAGAATATAAATTTTTTAATATATTACAACAACATATTAAAAAGAAAGTGTTGAATTTTTTGATTTAGTTTGAAAATAATACCACAGAGTTGCCACCTATTCAAATTATTAACACTAATTTAATCAATATGCACCAAATGTGTGAAATTTCCATCAAAAAAATAAAATAAAAGCTATATAATAACTACAACAAAGCAAAACACAACAACAAAATCAACAAGAGATTTTGAAAACTTTTCAACCATATAACAAAGCGCACGAAGTTTCACGATCGACAAAAGTTTTGCGGCGAACAATGCTGGCGACGATATCACTGGAATTGGCATTCACGCCACTGTCTGCGCTGACTGACTCGACCGCTTGGAATATGCGAGCGCATATGTATGCGTGGTGTGTTGGGAAAAGCTACGTGGTAGGTGAGCTTGCGGCTTAGTGGTAGCACACGCACACATACAAACACTCACTCGTTCAGACCCACATTGACAGCAATGCGTGCGCTTCATGCTTGGTTAAGTTATATTTATCAATGTATGGGTACGTGCCCACATGAGTTAAGCGCAGCAACAATGACATTGGACGCCAACAGCAACAACAGCAATAGTCAGAACAACAAAAAGGCGCTACGCAGCCAAAGTTAAAACCACAGAGCGACTGTGAATCCTTTAACATTTTATACGATCTTAAACTTTGGCGCATTGATAAGGATACGCTGCAGAAGGCAGCAACAACAAGAACAACAACAAAGCTAGCAGACAAAATCCGAAATGGGGGATAAAATGTGAATGTGGCATTAGAAGTTAGTGAGTATTGGCCACAACTGACAGTTACAGCTGAGTAGGTATACACATATGCGTGTGTTGGTGTGTGTGTTCGCATTGTTGGTCCGCATAGAATTGAGCTAGCGTTGATTTTAAGCTGGTCTCTCGCTAACTCAGCCTTTGTCGGCGCAGTCAGCAGCGAATTCGAGCGTGCCACACTGATAGTAAAAGTTTGTGGTTACCACAGATAAACTCACACACACACTCACGCACACATATTGGCGATTTAGAAACTATCACTGGATCGCCTGCTTGCAATTACTTGCATATGTGTGTGTGTGTGTGTTAGCGCACTACATTTACAGTTGGAAAAGTTTCGCCATAATAACAAGACAAAAGCCTCAAAGCAATCAAGGAAGCATAATGCTCACATTACCGGAAGCCAACCAAGGCAGGATTACACTTTGAATTGTTTGAACGTCGCACATGCATACATCTCTCACAACTCTCTCAATGGTCCAAAGGAAGAAAGTTGGCAAAAAAAAGCTCATATTTCTGCGCATAAAATTTTAATTATCCTAATGTATATGAGGGAAAAATGGAGCGGACGGTGAGATGACGGTAAGTGGTCATTTTTAGCAGCGAGCAAAAATAGTTACTTTGAAAGGATTGGAAAGCATTGATCTCTGTTTTTAGAAAAGTTTACTAACTATAGATGAATATACTATATACTTGTACTTAAGGCGATTTTTTCGAATATGTGGTTGCTTCCAGTAAAATACCAATAAGAAGGCGCAGACGACGATAATGTCTTCAATGTTGTTCTGTCAATTTCTTTCCCACTTTTCATACAACGCGTCTGCCAATAGGGATGACGAGATCTTGACAGCTCGTGACCCCTATTGGCAGACGCAATAATAAGTTTTCCGAGACTATTTTGTTCTTTTCATTGCGATTCTTTTTTTTTTTTTTGTGGCGGATCCTAAACACGCCTTTTCACCTTTCACTTTAGCTCGCCTTCAAACGGATGTTTTTTGGCCACCCAGAGGATATTTGGTCTAATATCGGAGGTCGTGAGCTGCTTAATCCGTATGTAAAATAATCGTTTCTGGCCACTCCCAAGTGAATGGAGCTCAGAGAATTTTCCACACTTGCATGAACTTCTACACATGGCTCCATCCTTCCCTTGCGCATTGGCAATGGCGAATACGGTATTCGATGAAATCGACGCAAACGATTTCCACTAACAACAAGACGAATCACCGCCTCATGTTTTATGTCTAACCATGGACATAAGGGTGCAAAGTTTTTCGAGAAAAGGGGCAGATAGATCGCCAGAATATACGTTATTTCCTCTGGGGGTATGTTAGCCAACTACAGCCAAAATTCTAGTCGAAAGTTTAATGTTTTTTAATATGACGTCATTCTTGTTGGTAAGCCCCGTATCTTTAGCTAAAAAATATCAAGGGAAGAACTTGGAGCAATTAGTTCCAAATGCTTTAAAAAGGTAGAGCATCTCTTAAATCCATTTGAACTTCGGACTCTCACAAAAATCCTCCAACCTGTCAGAGAACTAAGGCTTGGCCGAATCAGAAAGTATAATGTCGAATTACTTTTATTATAAGTCCAGTAAAACCCATTACTTTTCCAATAGACTACTTCATCAGTCTCTATCTCGCATTGTATAAACGTGTTCAGGTTACGCTATATATCGTTAAAAAGACCTGATTTCATGGTAAGAAAATTTCTCAGAGAGTTTTGTGATTGCTTGGCTCAGGATTGTTTGAACAAGCGTCCATCAAAAGTGAATACCATCAAAGAGAAAATTAACCAAACACTTGCCAGGCGGCTTTGGATAGCACTAATGATCCTGAAATTTTAACAGCCAATCACGTGCAAATTTAGATGCTTCGACTCCGTTGCGATAGTTTTTATGTCAAAGTTGTACTCAACACTGGAAGTCCAACTGTCAAATATATCAACAAAGTAATGTAAATCGCTCATTTTAGCCATCCTTTGCGCATTGATGTGTACCGCAGTCGATGGAACAGTGAGCTGTTCGAGATATACGGCGACATTGACATGCATAGTTCAGCGGATCAAAAGACGGCGACTGCGCTAGCTAAGTCATATTGCCCGGATAGATGCTAATAATCCAGTTTTGGAGTGGAAACAGAGGAAGCCGGTGGAAACAGAGGAAGAGGTAAACCTCCGATGGGGATATCAATTGTAGAAGGACCCGACTGTACTTGGTATCTCGAATTGGCGCCAAACAATGAAAAGAAAAAACGACTTGTAAGCGGTGTCTACGCCAGTAAAGAAAAAGTAAACACACTTTCGATGTCTCAAGAGCTAAACCTTGCAAAAAAGCTATTTTCTAACCATTTAAATATTGATGGATAAAAAAAGAAGCTCGATGTACTTGTATGTGTGACACTAGTTTTTACTCAAAAAAATCTTATGGAACACTGCTCTGAGAAGAGCTGCGAAAGCGTAATAAAATCGGTCTATATTTGAAGCGTGTGTTTACTAGTGATGACAAGTGTTTCATCTTCGATAATTTCATGCAAAAATGGTAGTGGTCGCTTCGCGGTGAAGCGGCACAATCGGTGGTCAGGCCAAGGATTGGCGATCAAGAAGGTTTTGCTTTAGCATGAGCTGCGCAGCTACAGTAAAACTCTTAATGCCGACTTGTACTCTTAACAATTATGCCATCTGAAAGTAGACATCCCCTAGAAGCGACTTTAGCGAATAGGAGAAGAATTTCGTTCCACTAGGGCAACGAAAGAAGCTGCGGGAGTTTGCTTTGGAGGATCTTATGCAGTCACCTTATAGTCCATACTTTGTGCCAAATTATTATTACCTACTCTTATCTATGACGAACGATTTTGCTGATGAATAGTTAACCACTAACTTTTTTTACATACATATATGGAAATTTGTATACCTTGTATATAAACATATGTATGTGGAAAATCACTAATTGACTGATGTCAAAAACCGTCGGAGCACAGCTTCACAAGAAAAACGGAATGCGATATTTCTGAGTGCTTCTTAAATGCTTAAAACCCCGCCAGCAGTCCAAAAATCTGAGAAATATCTTTTTCAAGTAAACAATAGGTGTATCGTCCACTCATTATAACTGTATTACGCATAATTTGTTTACACTCATTAACGGTAAATTGGCAGTCGAAATCAGCCTCAAAGGCGCAAGCTGAGAGTAAAGTGAGCTAATAATAAATAGGCCAAGCCAATTAGCGAAGGTTCGAAAACTAAATAAAAGCGAAAAACAGCAAAGATAACAAAAAATAAAATAAAAAATAAATAGAGGAAAAAATAGAATAAAAGACTATCATTAACACAACGCAGTCAACGCATTTGTTGTAGCGAAATTAGGCACAAACTGTTTTTACGCACACAAATGCATAGGCAAGCACACACATAGAGAAAACAGACGGTCGAATTTTATTCGTATTTTTTTCATCTTTTTTTCTACTTTGCTAAATGTAAATTAGCTATTTTGCCGGCCACATACAAAAGGGCGCTACAAAGGCATGAAAAAGGCAAATAGACGCATTTCATCTCTGTCAACGGCAATTGTTTAGAGCTTTTCATCACAAATACAACAAAAATACCGAATGAAAATGACAAAAGTAGTGCAAGAAAATGAAGAAAAAATGCTTAAACTAAAATAAAATGAAAAAATTGGCTGGCAGTATAAAATATTGCCCAAATATGCTCCTCTATTTATACGCTAATTTCCAAAGCCACATTTGCTGTGTGTCTGTGTGCCTTTTCCGGTCACCATTTACGCACTAACGCAGCAATTTATTTATTTATATTTGTTTGCTTGGGATTTTTTTGGGGTTTCTGCTTTGTTGTTGTTGTTGTTGTTGCTGTGTGTTTGAAATTTAATTTAATCAAACGGCAAGTTAGGTCAAGCCTACAAATCAATCTGCCGCAAGCTGCTAACCACCAGCACTAAGCGAGTCAAAGAGCGCAGACAAAGCTTTGACGGCACAGAAAGGTCCTGCCAAGCATGCCACACTTCATTGTACATTCCTTTTGATGGCAAAGCAGCTGCCAGGCAAAAAAAACGAGCATGTTTGTGTGTGTGTGTGTTTGTGCGAACACATTGTCCTGCAAATGCAATTGATTAATGCGCAAATACGCACAATGTGTCCGCTGTGAATGTCCTTTGTGCGCCTGCTTTATGTATTTCCTTTGTATACTTTTCTTCACGTATATATTTTTTGGTTTTTCCTTTTGGTTGCAGTCTCCAGCCACCACCGGCGCACACACTTGCCGCTTGCAGGCCGCCAGTAGTCCTTACGTTTTTGCTTTAAAAGCATAGTAGCTGCCGTTGATTTCGATTTCCTTCCCGACTTGTCACGCCACTTGTTTTTATCGCCTTTAATTTTATTTGCGCGCCTTAAAGGGCAATTTGGGCACTTCCTTTTTCTTACTCGGCACAGCTTCGTTGCCATACTCGTACAGCGCTCTCATGGCGTGTGTGTGTCTATCTTTTGTTGTTCGTGTGAATGTCATTTGTTGTTCGTGTGAATGTCCTTTGTTGTTCGTTTTGTGTCCTTGTTCCGCTGTGATTGTCGCTTATGTTTGCCGGCGCTGTTGCTGCTGTTTTTATGACTATTCGCAAACGTTTGCCAACTGCCCGTCCACGCTCGGTTGGCAGCTTCTAACTACTACTTTCAATTGCAATTGCCTTTCAAGTCCTTTCGTGCATCGTCTGTCCACTGCCACATCTCATTCATTTTATTACAACCATTTTTTTTCGACTTTGCCTGTTGGGGTGTTGTTCGACATCTTTAAGCAGGATTTGCGCTTGTTTCTTGCCTGATTGCTTTGGTCGTTTCTTAGTACGCCTGGCATATTCAAGCGCTCGAATGCTCCACCTCGGCCGGCATTTCTCTTTTATTTATGTGTATTTACTATTTTATTTTACATGCTCGAATTGTCATTGAAGCGTTTAGCAGTGTTATTGTCCTTTTCCTATGGCTTCCTCTAAGTTCTATTACATCTGCGTCGCGCGTCTGTCGATTTGTCTCGTCCTTGCCGCCTCTTCATCGTTTCGGTTGCGTTTAGTTGGTGGTAGCAGCAATTTTCATCGTCTCCCCTTTCACTCGAAGATTTATGTGCATATGCTAAGCATTCGTTTTTGACCTTAAGTCCTAAGCGCCGCTCTCTCCCTCATTTGTGACCGCGCGTCTGCATGTCTTTTCGATAAATCTGCGTATACGTTTGCTTCTGGTCCTTAGCCGTGCAGACAATTGCACGCTGTTTTGCAAATTAATATTGATTTGATTTTTCGCCATCCCTTTGGCGCGTCTAACGCAGCCGTTTTCTCGTCGCCCTTTCACTTTCTGCAGCACTTCCTTCGAACTCCTGCCGGCGTGTCCTTCAATTACATTACACTAAACTGCGCTTTAATATCGGTTGTCTTCTGTGCTGTCCTGCCTCGGAATCTGCGGCATTCTGTCGATCCGCAAAATGGCATTTTAATTTGATAATGTTTCCTGCCTCTCGGTACTTGCCCTTAAGCCACGCCCCCACGGCGCTCATATGTCTCACATGTATATGGTCTCATGTGTGGAATTTTTTGTGCACATCTGTTGAAGCGCCTTTAGCTATGCTACTTGCATTTGATTTATTTATTTCTGCATATTTTAGTCTCTGATATTTCTTTTATTTGAATATTTATTTTGTAGTATATTTCTTTAAATAGCCAATTAGAAGCACGTGTGATTTATTGTGAGTATTGATTTATAGTGTGCCTTAGTAAAAATATTTCTTTATTAGAATCATTCTCCATATTCCCAATAATTACGATGCAGCTCACCAGCTCTCTTGGGTCTCTTTGGCTCTACACAGCTCTACGTGGAGGTTGAAATTGTTATCACATTGTTTCCAAAATATTTAAAAATGAATAAATATGGCGTTTGACCCATTACATCATCGTTAAAGAAACAATAAATATCACAGTATTAAATGGAATGCAACGGGTAACCTGTGAAGCGGTTACCGGGACTATTAAGTCAGGTCCAATCAAGACGCTTAATTTGCTCCTGCATCAACTGCCCAAAGACGTGTATATTCCGAAGGTGGCATCAAGTTTTGCTATGAAAACTAAAGAATTAAGGGGTTGGAACCAAAAATATTATGGTTGTAGCGCCATCCTAAACTAGCTAAAAATAAGTAAGTCGGACCTTCTCTTCCCTCCTGACCTGAACGGAAATGAGGTTTAGTAGGAGATAAGGATACTACGTTGATCTATACCGACGGACCGGACGGAGTAGGGACTGAAGTGTACTCCAAATATCTTGATATCTCTCTCTCTCAATCCGTCCACCAAACTCGGCGAGCATCTTCCAAGCGGAAGTAATACGTATAGAAAAGGCCTGTGAAGTTATATTCAATATCTACGGAGAATACAGAAAGCAAAAATGTTGTCTTTGTTCTTGGTGTGGATGAACTTTAACTTAAGCTTAGAACTTTTAACTCTAAAATTAATTAAATTTTCAAATTTTTTGCCCGCTCGAGTTCTCCGGGATTGCCAAATATTTGGTCCGAATTTAAACATATTTCACCCAGAAATTAAATTTAACCCGATTTTTTAAAATTTGATCCGGACTCAGTCAGATTTGAACCGGACTGCATCAAATTTTTCACGGGTTCTTAGGTGATTTACCTGGACTCGATCAAAATTGACCCGGACTGAGACGGAGACAATCAAATTTGACACGAGTTCTTAAATAATTTAGCTGGGCTCGGTCATACTCTGTCATATTTAACACAGTTTTTAAATCTGTAATAAATTTTTTCAGGATTTATATAGTTTGACTCGGACTTAATCATATTTGACCCGAAATCGATAAAATTTTTCCCGAATTCGATCATATTTGACATGGATTCCGAACTAGATTATATTAATTTATGACCTGGTGTCTCATTAATCAGTTCTGAAAGGTTATCAGCGACTCTCACCGGCTATGAATGGCTCTCCGTTGTTCTTCCGGGTTCACCATCGTTCGAACTGGTTCCACCGAGTTCTCAAATATTTTCCCTGCGTGATTTTAATGTTTTTTTTTTTTTAATCTTGTAGAAGATTTACTATTTTTGCTTTTTCTCTGATTGAAATTACTAAAATAAATACCGCACTCGTAGCAGCTAGTTCTCAGCAGAAACCCCATGCAACAACTAACTACAATACCAACAATAGGCTAATAAATTAACTTGAGACCCCAAATTAAGAGCATTAAATGAAATGAAATTTCAGGTCATGCTGCCGAAGCAATACAAAAGCAACGCCAAACAATAGACAAATAAATAAATACCCTTAAAGCAAGTTCTTAAGAGTGTGTATATATAGTATGTCTGCAGGCAGGTAGTTTTAAGTTTAATGAGAATATATTTGTGCAAGAGAATGCAAGCGAATATAAAAGTATGTGCGTAAGCTTAAGAAATGCAAGGAAAGCAACGCTGAGTAACTTACAATTACTCTCGAGCAACGACGAAATTCCACTTAAAACTCCGCAAGATATACGACGACGCTTTCCGGGCGCCCGCTGCTCCATTATAAAACAAGGAAGGTATATGTTTGTGTGTGTGTACTTCCACTTCATTGCATTGCGCGAGCACCCGAATATTCTTGCAGCAACTACTTTTGCCCTCACCGCCGCCGTCGCTGTTGCTGCTGTGGCTGGAGAGGCAAGCAAGCCAAGCCAGCGGATCCTGCTGTGGCCTGGCGCGCAATTCATAAATCTTAATTATTCAATGCGCGAAGAAGGCCTTGCGCGATTTCATTCTCACTTGCAGCAACACCAATTCGAAATCGCGCGCTGCGCCAATACATTCGTTGGCGCTGAGTGCGAGACGCGGAAGGAAGAGCAGAAGAAGAAATGTGCACGGTGCAGCGATAATAAAATGCAATTGTTGCATGCAACACCCTGCAACGCGACGCGGCGCACAAAAAGCGTAATTTGCTGTCTTAATAGCAGGGAATTGACGACGACGGGCGGCGGAGTTCGCCTGCTGCAAGTCGAGTGGCTGAAAGAGAAGTCGGGCAAGTGTTGGCAGTACTCAAGACAATTTTCCACTTGAAATTGAACAACAGCAAAAACAACAATGAACGTATAGCGAATTAAAGCGCAAAAAGCACAACGCGAACAGCGTCAGTGGACAGGTCCATGGCAACCTTTTGCAATGCGTTGAACCGCCGCTATCATTCAAGCACTTAAACGTGTAGAAACAATGAAAATGCAAGCGTGCGGTTGTATGGCGGATATTTGCCACCGCACCCGCTTAAGCTGCTCAATAATGATGGTCGCGAAATTGTGAAATCGCGAAATGTGAACTACAACAATCGACAGGGCACAGCAAAAGTGGACGGCGTAAACGGAAATGGAAGCATAGAGGTCATCTGCGTGATAGGCGTACGAGGTGGGCACAAAAAGTAGCGGGGCTCTCTAGATGTATAGAAATTTTTTCATAAGAGTAACTGTATATATTTCGGGATTTTTTTCCTATAACTCTGCAGAAACCTATAAGTCCCAAGAAAAGGAACCTGGTAGAAATAAGTGCGAACTTTAGCTTATTTTCGTTCGGCAAGTGGCTTCCAATACCCATTTCCGAGACGAGATCAGATGCTTCCCTTTCTAACCAAGAACCACAAAGCTCATATCCGGTCCTAAGCTCGTTCTGGATAGGTTTCTGATCTGAAACTCGACATCTGATCATGTTTAGCTCTATTCAATACATTTAGCTCCTACAATTGACAGTGTCACCGTACTCTTTGCGTATTAAACTAGCAGTTAAGAAGTCTCGGCGATAATGATGTTTCAAACCGTTTGCTGTTCGAGTACCAGTTGTATTTGATATAGCATAAAGCTATGTCATCACTATACTCGTTTGAGAGCGTGATCAAAGCTGAATAACTGGCAAATACATAGCCGATGAGCTAGCCACAGGGGTCAGTGGGCAAGGGACCCAACTCACAACCGAATGGGGCCGAATTGGGTCTTCATTGGCTTATTGCGATCTGGCACTGGACCAACGGACCTCGCGTGCGCTTAGCAGACTCTGGTCGCTCCTGGGCGACGGCATGGTCCTTCTGGCCTGGAGTAGAACACTGGTGAGCTACTGAACCATTTGGCCTTAGGAAAGTCCATCTTGCCGCAATAGTAAGGTTCTTACTGCACATTCTCAAAGTTGTATAAAAGAAAGTGAGCTGGAAGCATTCAATCACTTTCAGATCTACTATCCAACATTTACAAGACAGAGTTCTTACCTTAGAAGAACCAGGAGAAGCTGACGTTAGTCGTCTCAATAAATTTATAATAGGATCAGGGCGTTTTGTCGATTTGTAAGCACCTTATGATCTATTGTACAGGACTTTTTTTGATAACTCAACGGATGGGGATTCCAAACTCTCCAGGTGAGATCCCTGTTAGGATACTAATACCTAACTTAACAAAACCAGTTGTATTACAGGAACTGAAAATTAGAACAGAGGCTAGATTTAACGGTAAACGTCTTCCAAGGCCGGGTTCGGTAGCTACAAGACTAGCTGTAATTCATTAGACTTTACTTTGTCGAATCCCACAAGTAGAGATATAGAGTCAAAACATAATGGTCAGTTCGAACTATACGCTATCCTAACTAAAAGATCGAAGACGGCGAATCATTTTTAAAGCTTTCTCAGGATTTTGCCAGCTTTACTTTCTGATCTTAAGACTTAACTTACATTGCTGACGAGAACTGAAAGAACACATCATTCGAAGGAAAAAGTTTTAAAAGCACACGTAATTTGCCGGTCCCGTAATATGGTAACTGCACCTCGTAAGAAATAAGAAGTCATTTGCGCAGCAAAGTATGGCAAGGAGTCAGCTAGCAAAGAGTGTTGAAATTCAAAGTAGTTCAAGCGGCAAAAGTACAATAAAATTGTTGCGCCAGCTACAGCGAAGGAAGAGTAAACGTCGTGGACGCACTTGGAGTGCACTGGCGCTTTTCTGTAATAATTGGCTGCGGTCGTTGCTGTGGTGATGTTGCTGCTGAAAACTATATTACAGAGAATGCCGAAGACAATACTATAATGAAGGAGTTGAAAATATTTCTAGTAAAATAAAGACTCTCTCACGGAAGGCTTAAGTTGCATGGCAAGTAACCGAAGTGTACAAAATACCTAGTCTCCACAGAGCAAGGCACAGCGTATTATATTTGCGGTGTAGCTTTTGAAACGACCCTGCAACCTTCTTTGGACTTTGGAAATATTGTAGCGGCTTAATGAGAGAGAGAGCGAGACGAGAGCAGTAGTAGAAACAGCTTTAAAACAATAAGTAGAGCAATGAAAAAGCTACACACCGCACGCCGCGGTAAAGGGGAAAGGGTATAAGCAACCCGTGCACGAAACTCAGGGTACGCAACAGCGCACCTTCCGCCAACCTCTGAGTCAACAACCCACCGTACATCTTCGGAATTTGTACCTTGGCCATCATCATCATTACAGCTTTGCAACTGCTTATTGCCATTGCGCATTCCTAATTCCATGCCGTCTTTTATTACTTTCCCTTCGGTAATGCCCGCGTAGCAATTTGTTCCGCTTAAGTGCACCAACAGCTGTTGTTGTTTGTTGCCCCAACCGCCGACCACTTCGCCAGCCAGCTCACAGCCAACGTCTTGGTGAATGTAGTGAATTTATTTATGTGTTTTGCACCGCTTAATTTGAAAGGATTTACAAAACTCATTTATATCCAGTAAATCGGTAGGTGGTCGGTATTTGTAGCACGAAGTCTTCGGAATGTGGCAAATATTAATAAAATCAAGTGGCAGTTGTGAAGTTTCAAGCATTTGCACCTTAAAGGTATTGTCTTCGGAGTAGGTCTTTAAATATAGCTAAGTACGAAGTTAAGGTAAGCTCTGTGTATGACGGAGTATGGACGAGCTGCTATGGTGCAGGAAAGTGGAAGAGAGAAAATTTAATTAAGAACATGCTAAAATGTAGGAAGCCATCGTCTTGACTTGGAGAAGCCTACATTTATTTGCCAAACAAACTTTGGTATACTCGTTTGAAAATACCAAAAAAAAACACCATTTTTAGTTCCTTCCAACCTTTTTATATTCAAAATCATTATGTATTTAAAATGGTTTTTATGCTTTGTTGAGGTTATAAAACTCAAGCAATTTTTTTTTATTACTCAGAAGATTCCGTCGCATATATTTAGCTCAGGATTGTATGTATTCTCAATAACCACACATTACAGTTCTGAACCCAAGCTCCAAGGCTATACACGATTGTTTAGCAGCACATCTAAGTTAACCTTGAATTCAAGTGCCTTGAGAATATAAGACTTTTTTGAACCTTTTTTGGTCGGAGTCCATTCGCTGTAAGTCCAAGGAAATAAATTGGTTTTGTAAATATTTCGACTCTACCACCACCTACGGACCCATTTGAGGGTTCTAATCATCGTACAGCTTTCTATTGAAGTTATTAGTCAATATTAGTTAAACAATACGACTCCTTTTAAGTCTAAGATAAGCTTCTTAACCCTTCGAACTTCTTTCCTTTTTCTA
Source organism: Bactrocera zonata (assembly GCA_037783105.1). NCBI lineage: Eukaryota > Metazoa > Arthropoda > Insecta > Diptera > Tephritidae > Bactrocera > Bactrocera zonata. The sequence continues at coordinate 124,330 of JBAWJQ010002940.1, forward strand.
TAATTCTTCGTATCTGACATAATTATCTATGAAATATGTAGGGTAATTTTGTCTTTCATATACGAGTATAGGTGTTGAACATGCTTTGATGATACTATTCCCGTGTACAGAAATCACTTATAAGAAAGTTGACTTTGCTCAAAATCTGGCTAGTCGACAAATTGGAGCTCTGATCAAAAGCAAAATCTAGCCTTGAACCAGTAAGTAGTGATATACTTGTATGTACTTATTATTTATGTATAATTTCAGTTGCTTCATATCTTCCCTCAGTAAAACAAGGACATAAATGAATGAGAAGATAAGGGAGTCTAGTCAATATTTTCAATGTAAGATTATAGTCAAAATGTCATAAAACGTATTCGGGTTCTAAGATATTTATATGTGCTTAAGGGGTTCAGCGGAATGTCTGAAAGTGTGATCATTTAATCCATGATATCGCAAAGGCCAGACAATCTTCAAAAGAGCATCCACTGGCATCAAGTAAAACTCTCAACCTTACCTCAACCTCAAGGCAAAGAGCTCACTATATCTCTTGTGATCGACTTTGTAACTCAACGCTGGCCGAGCTAACCCGCACCTATCCGGCAGATGAATATAAGAAGAGAGTTGAGCTCCGACCCGGGCCCATACTACTGATAGCGGGGCCTGGAAAGTGTAGATATAAAAAATGGAGATATTCGCCGACTTTATGCTAAGTAGATACCGTCACTCATCATCCCCGGCCTGATATATGATGCAGAGGCACAAAATCTGATGAGTTGGTGCACTGGCCACGACAAATATCTCATTCGAGGGAACCATGAGCTGTATGAGATATACGACGACATTGGCATAGTTCATCGATTAAAAAAACAACTCTGAGAGTATTCGATGCAGTACTAGCCGGGGAAAAAAAGGGAAGGGGAAGACCACCACTCCGTTGGATAAGCCAGGTGGTGAAGAACCTGACTGCATTTGGTATCTCGAAATGTCGCCAAACAATGAAAAGGAAGAACAACCGTCGCTCTAGCGGTGTATGTGCCAATAAAGAATATAAATAATACTATCTATGCTACACCGAGAGAAAAAAAGTTGCTTCACACCTCAAATTAAATTTGAAATAGTCTACTGTTCAGAGCTAAGCTAGCAATTTCAAAAAGTTTAGTGAATACAATTTTAATGTCAAAATACCATCTTGTTTCAGCGACAATTCTATTTGTCGTCACAAATCGTGTATTATATGTAGCAAAACGCTCAACTGCATTAAAATTTTGGACACTTTCTAATGGTGTTTCATAAGTTCATAAAAGCAGCGGACTCACATAATAATAAAGTGAATTATTTTGGACGTCATTTTGAGACAAAATGAAAGCCCTTAACATACTGAGAGTTTATCATAAGAGAAAATGGAATAAACTTTAGACCTTGGAGCTCAAAACTTCCATATTTATACTAAAATCGTTACCAAAATCCTTTGGACCTAATTGATAGGTCATTAAAACTCGCACCACGTATTTTCATTTCATTTTTTTTTTTTTATCAGAAAGCAAGGCAAGAAAATATTTAAATCTTTAAGACCAAATATCACTTTATCACAGTGATGATAGTGCGCCAACTAAGCTCAGCTAGTGCGGCCAACCGCGCATTTATCAACCGAAATCAACTTGTGCGGGATTAGCGCTTTAAATCAAAACTTTTCTTGTGTGCTAGCCTAAAAGCATGCTACACTTTAACCTTTCCACAGCAAAATTGTGATTTTAAATGGAAAAACGCAGTGACCACGAGCAAGCAGAGCATAGACTCGAACGCAAGTATAAGTTTTACATACATATGTGATATAAATATGTATATGTATGTGTGTGATTGCACGTAGCGCTTAAATTTTGAAAGTGTCGTTAGTGTCGTTTTTCAAACGATAATAAATGTCGTCGCGACAGTTTCCTTTTAGCGTTGCTTCCGCAACTGTGACAACAGACGGGCACGAACCACGACGAGACCACGACCCGGACTGGCTGTAGTGCGAAATCTAGCAGTTGGAGGCAGCGCTACCTTATCGTATGCCGACTGCTCGCAACGAAACTACAGTTAGCATTGCTTGCTAGCTACTTGCTCGTCGTTATTGTCGCCTGCTTGCCTTCACGCTTCCGTTGCGCCATTTCAGACACTTTTGCGCGCTACTTTCCGTTACAGTTAGAAAACAGGACATTGCAAGGATACACGGCAAACACTTGCAAGTGTCTAGAAAAGTACTACACATGTTACAACATTCGCTTAAATGTATGTGTATGTGAGTGTGATGCCTGCCAAAGTATTTGTGTATGTGTATGTGTGCCGTGTCGTTAGTAGTTTCATCTTGCACGCGTCGTTCCTGTTGAGCGGTTAAGAAAGTGAAATTGCTTTCGCTTCGCAGGTCACACACCTGGGTCCACTCTCACTGCTGTGGCAGGAGCATTGCACACACACACACACACCAATGCCTCAACATGAGTATATTGCTTTGTATTACATACATTAGCACTTGTAATGTGTGGCATGAGTTATTGTGGCGCTCGATAGCGTCTATCCTCGATTGTGTAAAATTGGTTTTGTTGTGTGGCGATTGTTGTAAGTAACCGTAGTGCAGCTGCTACCTCAGACGTCGTCACTTACATCTTCACTAACTACTTTGGTGACGCCTCCAACCAGGCATACTCTCACATGTACACAGCCATACACTTACAAGCAATGCGCTTGACCCCCAACCACATCGGTGCGACGGTTTGTTGGCCGCAACAATAGCACTTAACGCAGCTGTTGTAAGCAGTCGTCGCGTCTTGTTTTTGCCAACGATAATTTAGACGGCGTTTTTTCGTTACACAGCAGCCCTCTTCGTGAGCTTCAGCCCTCTTTACGAGCTTTAGCGCTTCTCATAAGTTTGAGCCCTCCTCACAAGCTTCAACCCTCCTCATGAACTTCATACAGACTTCACGCACAATTGTAGTGGTGCGCGCCCCAAAAGTGAGGTTAAAATGAGGCTGCGTTTGCTTGCAACGTAATTTCCTTGTTGCCACTTCTGTGTATATGCAGCACTCATAAATATTGCGGGTCCTCAGCGTCTAAATTTGTGCTTATATGGAAACTCGTGTATTTATGATTATGTGCTTGCGCTATGTTACTGTGTACCCCAGCAAATTGCCAACAACACGGTACATAAATTCCAATGCAATCATCCAACCACCTACCTACAAACATACTTGTATATAGCGTAGTAATCGGGGTATTCTGTGTAGGATTATGCGTTTGGCAAATTTGTGAAAATAATTTTTACAGTTTTATTAAAGCAGTGACGCCACATGCGGAATTCACTAATTAGATTGGCCAGCAAAAAATAATTTTGAGATTTTCTAGGTAAGTTTAACTCGAGCGACCTTAAGGAGGACTTATGGTGACATAGATGTCGGCTAATAAGGCAGGAAGCTCCGACTATCTTTTTCTTTATTGGCGTAGACGCGATTATGGCCGAGTTAAAGCTCCGACTACAAGTTAGGTTTAATGGCTGATCCCCAATATGTAAATAACTTTTGGAATACTATATAAAGTCACTTGTGAAGCTAGTAAACAAAACTCTTAGAAACAGAACCTATCAGTTGAAAAAATGCCTTGAGCCCAATAAAAGTCGGCCGACATACCGCTGAGCTGTTGGAAATAGAACTAACATGCATATGTGGTAGTCGAAAAAGTCTTTTCGTATTTTGTAGAAGGTGTGAGCTTCCAGGTGTTTAAAGACGGACAAACAAACGTTGAAATATTTCAACCTCATCTTCTTTTAAATAGCATCTTCAACGTGTTTCCGGTAAGATTCTCAACCTTACTGCGTGAACACCGCCAGGCCAATGACAGTCATAAACCTTACCACTTGAGCTAGCCTTACTGTGGGCGATGAGTACTCTAAACCTCTTGCGATCTTTTTTGCTCCAAAAAGATATTGCGACAGCTTTAATGGTTACCGAAAGCTGGTCAAGCTCCCGCGATTCGTAGCTATCCAGTAGTAGAGCGTACGAAGACGGCGGAGCTCCGACCCGTTCCCATTATTTTGATAGATGCCTTTTCTCCGACTAGGTCAGTATTGTTTGAGGATTCGTTTATTCATCTGATATTGAAGCTGGAAGCAAAAACCTGTTTTAAAAACAGCTACACTGTAAGCTTTTGACTCCAAAATTTGAAGTTAACTATTCAGAAATATTTAGAAACAAAATCTCTCAACGCTCAAAAAAGTATATTGATACAACCCCGGACAAAATATCAAAAGTCAAGAAATCTGAACTAAAACCAATCCTGGGTGTATTGATGCAGAAAAAGTAGATCTACTTCGAGTTAGTACTATATTACTCTACAGTTTTGGTGGATTCGTCTGGTGGGTGGCGCTTGAAAAGGTAACACTTGTTAAAAAGTTTGAACGTGTCCAAAAGGCTGTTCTCATCGACGGCTCTGGTGCTCTACAACAATACAATTTGCTACGATATGTGACCTAAGGCTCAGGGAAACTAGATATAGGAAAGAGTCCAAACAAGGACGCACCAATTAATTCTCTCCTCCTTCAACTGTATTCATGAAAACTTGGATCGCTGTGTCGCAAAGGCCGCTCGTCGCGGGTTCTCTGCTCACAAACCAACGAGGGAGATTTAGATGTGGAGAAGTCGAAGGAAAGTTTTCGATAAGGAGCTCTCCGTCAATCTTAGCTTTACGCTTCCAGACCTCTATAGTGCTTTTCAGGCAGAAGTGGCTGCCATCAAGGTGGGGATGGATGGACTGCTATGAAATGCAGCGTCTTTCAAGGAAGTGAGCATTCACTCCAACAACAGAGCTGTGCCCGTCCTCACTAGAAATAGCATCAAGCAACGAAATCGCTGGCAACTGCAAAGCTGAAGAGCCAGCTAGAGGGAGCATCCTTGTCCCGCTCACATCGGAATACAATCGGTTGCGATCTCCGTCGACGTCTTGCATTTTAGCACTGGACGATGGATCTCATCTGAATTTTCGATGGACTACATTCCTTCATAATCGGAATACCATTTACTCCAAGGAACCTAATCTCAAATTTCGAAGCAAGTACGTTATCAGCTGGATTTTATCCATAGACATACACAAAAATTATCATTCAAAGTTTAAGAAGAAATAAAAATGTGAGCTTAACACGAAACGTTTTTAACTTCGGTATCGAAGAAGGATATTAAATTGGAGATTTTGTGGTTTTATTTGAATTTAGGAAAATACAACAGAAAATTTTTAACATTAGTCTCGATCATATTTTTAGTTCCTATATTAATAAGGATATATTAGAACGCTTTTCGTACCTTCTGAAGGAGCAGAAAGTCATCAACTATAAAAAAAAAGTTAAATGGCTGATCTCTCAGCAAAGCGACGGATCGCAGTAGGACTATTATCTACATTTTTTGGGAAGCCATACGAAGAAATCGTATCATTGGATATCAGCTATGGCCTAAAATGCTCTTAATCTGCTACTAATCTGCTTAGGTGTTTTATTTCAATTTCACGTGGAAGTCTAAAATATGAGATATAAGGTGTATTTGCCATGGTCTGGTAAAAACAGGATATTCGAGGAGAAAGTGTTGAGATAATTCTACAGCATCTTCTTTGATACAGCATTGCAGCTGGCATCCGGTAAGATTTTCAATTTTACTACCTGAAACCCAACTATTGAAAAGTGGACCTTGCTGACGGCGAAGATTTTCCTAAACGTCTTACGATTTACCCCGACCCAGAAGCACTTTGCGACAGCACAGCTGCTGCTAGATGACCAACGCTGAGCTGGTCTGAGGCCCAAAAGTTCAGCAGTGAATATGTTAATATCAACTCTACTTAGGGGGCCGCCGGTTAGCGAGGTTATATGTTTAAAACATTCTCGTGCCGATCAAAAACCTCTGTTGAACCAAAGATAACCAAGTGGGTCAAAAGGTAAATTTCTTCGAATCAGAACTTTTAAAGCAACTGAAATTGTTTTTTTACAGAAAGTAAATTTTTCTATTGCAAAAACCCAAAGTGGCGACCCAAACTGGCGACCCAAGTTTAACCGCTGCCTCAGGTGCTTACTGTTTTCGCTTTTGTTGTTATTACCATGCACAAAGCTTTCGATGTTATTGTTTTTGTTGTTGGCGTATTCCACTTACATACTGATTTTACAAGTGTTGTTGTTGTTGTTTATGTTATTGTTGTTGCTTGGTGTGCCATACTGCCTGTTGTCATTAAATGTTTGGGCATAAATAAGACGGGCGTTTACGCTCCACCTCCGATGAACATAAATTTTCGCTAGGATAAGTGTGCGGAGAGGAGCATAAAGCACAACAAAAACAAACTACAGACTCACAAATACAGTAACACAATTTCGTTTTGCTGTTGTTATTTTTATCAGAGTTGTTATAGTGTATTTTGTACCGAAACGCGCATCCATTTTAGGCATCTGCAAAATAACGGAATTACCAGCCGTGAACGCAACAGGACACACGTACCAGACAGCAAGCGGTAGCGGGGCACATTATATTTTTTACCAAGCGAAGTGCTTGCCATAGCTCTGGCAGCCAGCCGTTAACATCTGTCCACTCACATTATCAAAATAACGCCGGCTAAATACATTCAGCCACACCAACTCCTAGGCGCGCCACGCAATTGCTGCAGTTCCCACCATAAATGTATGAAATTTACTGTTACTCGATTATCCATTCTTCCATTTGTTGTATGTCTGGCAACCAAACGCTATTCGAGTGCCCAGCATCCGCCTTTCCTTCTTTTTTGTATGGGAATTTGTTTTTTTACTCGATTTCTCCTTTGCTCAATTTCACCTTTTGCACATACCACAACAATAACAACAACAAGAACGAAATAATAATAATTATTATTTTTATGCCTTCACACTTGTGCCGATGAGAAGAAGTGCATAAAAAATACAATAAAATTGTTGTGTAATATTCGGCAGCGCATTAAAAGGATATGCCAAACACAAACACACACAAATATAAAGCTTGTAAGCTTCACCCTCACACGGCAAAGTTTCCGGCGGACACTGCATTAAGCAGTCGAGCCCTGACAGTGCCTCTCTTCTGTCAGCAGATTTGCGGTTCTTGCTGCTCCCGCTTTGTAATTGCATTTGCAAGGAAATTGAATTTTTCCACTTTTTTGTTTTTGTTATCGTTCTCCTCTGTAATCATAAGTACTTTTTCGCCCGAAATTAGCATAACAACAATGCCATTAAAATTAATGAAGAAACTTTGGCAATAATTGTGGTAATGAAATTTTTGGGTGGGCGAACGATGCGCGGAATTATAAGCGTGCGAAAATTGGTTTGCATTTTTTTCTTCTCTTTCACGAAAATTATATTAAAGGGTAATGTGAAGGACTCATAATCATACGAAAGATCGGCAGTTGTAAGTACTTATAATAACCTCTCCATACAAGATTGGTCAGTATATTAAACTAGATATATCTTTTATCGCATCTTATGATATACTAGATATCAGAAAACTATTTTTTATCAAAAGATATTTAAGATATATTGTATATTAGATAGAGCTTCCCGTTTTATCCATCGGCCAGCTTTTATTTTCTACCACTCCTTGTAAACGAAATAATTCTCAAACTCCAAAGATTGCTTACTGGTTTTTCTTAATCATATTTCTTCCATATTAAGAGGGTTGCTTTTTATATTTCGCGGTTAGACAACAAAAACAAATTTTAAACATCGAAAACCACTTTATTGTTTTTCAAAATATTCCTCTTAAGATCTATACACTTTTGCATGAACTAGAGCCATTTATCACTGACCAGATATTCACCATGCGCCAAATGTTGGAAGAGACCCGTTGGAGGATCCACACTTACCATCACGATGGTCGATTTCAAAGCTGCTTTTGACAGTACGAAAAACGGCAAACTGACGTTAAGCAATACCAAAAGCTTCGTCAGGATCGGGAAGGACCACTTCGAGCTGTTCGATACCAAACGAGGTTTCAAACAACAAGACTCTCTTTCTTCAATATTTTGCTCCAGATCTGAATATAGGAGGTACAATCTTCCATAAGAATTTACACCTGCTGAAGTACACCAATGATATTTATATCATTGGCCTGAACAACCGCGCCGTCAGTTCTGTTTCCTCCAGATTGGATAGAGAAGCGCAGCAAATGGATCTGGTATTAAACGAGGGCAAGATGAAATATTTCCTGTCTTCAAACATACAGTCGTCGCCACTCGCGACTTGGCTCTCACGTCAGTGTTCACAGTCATGAGAAGTCGTAGATAATTTCATCTATCTTGGAACCAACATTAACACCAGCAACAATGTCAGGCTCGCAATCCAACGCAGAATAACTCTTGCCAACCAACAGGTGCTATTTCGGACTGAGTAGGCAATCGGGAAGCAAAGTCCTCTCTCGACAAAGAAAGATCAAACTCTATAAGTCATTAGAAACGGCGAATGCCGCAGTCGATGGAGAGATGAGCTGTACGATGTATTAAATAAAACGACCTTGACATAGTTCAGCAAATCGTCCAAATGGATGAAAACACTCCAGCACTGAGAGTATTCGACAAAGGATCCGCCGACAGGGGTAGAGAAAAAAGAAGACCGCCACTCCGTTTGAGATTCTCCAATTAGCGCCAAATATCGAAAAGGTAGAACGACTGGCGCGCCATTATAAACCGCGTTAGTGGTATCTACGCCAATAAAGAATAAGAATAATTTATTGAAGCTTTGTCACTTTGTTCTATATCTCCAAAAAATGCGTTCTGAACACATCAACCGCCTTCAGGTGTCAAAAAACGTTGAACTCTTAGTTCAGTTTTTACGTAAGGAAATAAAAAGAAGATATTCGGTGCTAAGTCAGCACTTTACGGTAAATTACTAATCAAATCTATGTTTTGAGTACTCAAAAAGCAGTTGTTTCTGGCAATGTGTGAGAACTCAAATTATCGAGTTAAAGAGAGACTCACACAACAGCTAAACTTGGCTACCTTTACCAAATTCCCCTTGGAGTGATCTAGGACATAGATAGTATTCACTATACCTCCAATAAACACTGATTCTTGATTGATATTCTGCACCAAAAATTGAACTAAGTTCATCAATGCTCTGTTACGGTTTTAATCCACTTCGAAAGTGGTAAAAAAAATAAACGAACAAATCATTTTGACCAAGATAAATATTTTAAGTAACTGTAAACAATACAAATAGCGCTTGTGTGTCAAAACGTTCTGATTATGTATAACATAAAAAGTTACAAACTTTACGATAAAATTGTCAGTTACCAGATTGCAACACTAGGGCGCCAAATCACAAAATATAAAAGGCAACTTACGCATAGAAGGATCATTAAAAAGGAATATTTGCCCATCTAGAAAGACTGCTATTAACTAATTAAACCATTTTTTTGATCGCCTTAGCTATTTGGGCCGAATATTTATTTCGAAAGATCGCAATGGAATTTGTCTTAAATTTTGAATTCTAAACCAATTTCGTGTGCAGAATGTTGAAAAGGCTTACGATGACTTAATTTTATCAAAAACGCAGACACGGTCTATACCGTTGAAAACTTTCCTCGTTCTAGATGACCTTCGACCTCTTCAACTGATGAAAATATTAAAAAGGTGAAAGATATGGTGGAAAATCGTCTGGTAAATGTATATTAGAGAGATGACAAGAAAGATCGATATATCTCGAGAGTCCGTTCAAATGATTTTGGTGGATATTTTGGTCATGAAACGCGTTCTTGCTCGACTCGTCCCGACAAAACTGATTTTTTTTTTTTTTTTCAAAAAGAGTAATTTTTAAAGTGTCGTAAAAAAAGGCAATTAATATTTTTACGATCAATTTTTTTATTAGTTATTTACTCATTTTTGAAGAGTACAGAAAAAAAATAAAAACTAAAAATAGTAAAAAATTTCAAAAATTATGAGCTGACGAAGTGGGGGGTCTCTAAAAATTTCCACGTGCCCATGCCCATGATTTCAACCCTAGTTATCTGAAACCAAAAAAAAAAAAGATTATTAATCTAGAATAATGTCGCAATGGTCGGAACTACGGAACTATGGAACTTTTTTGATCACTTTTTCTGACTATTTCAAATTTTTTAAAAATAATAAAAATAAAAATTTTGGGATGGGGCTAGCTCCAACTTTAAACAAGCCTATTTTCAAGTAAATCGGTCCAGTAGAACCTGAGAAATCGTGGGCGTCGTTCCGAAAAAGTCAGTTTTGAGAAAAACGCGTTTAAAGTTTCGCGTTCTGGCCGAACCAGTTTGGATGCCGGGTCAGAAAAATGCCTATATCTCCGAAAATAATTTGAATTTTGAAAAATCCTCTTGTACACGTATTTTTTTAAATTTCTAGGAGAACTACAGCTAAAAGTCGGTACATTTTATTTCTTAGATCCCTTGATTAGTTTGTTGGAAGTTAGAACTTGCCAGCTATTAAAAAAACTGTGTACACTCTTCGCTTTTAAAAACTATTTTCAGAGATATTTTAAATTTCTTCCGCTTACGATAGTTTGAAATCATATCTTTTAAGACAAAAAACCCGCAATTCTTAAGCCAATCTCTTATCTCCATTATTTTTAAAATTTCTTAACAACTTTTTTTGAGTTTTATGAATCGAAATATATTTTAGTCCAATTCATAAAATATTACATAACACATAATATCTTAATTTCAATTATGTACTAGATTACAAAAAACTTCCTATTCACAAAGTACCGTGTCAACATATTTCGTTTCCGTAAATATGCATTCCATGTCCATTAGTAATACGTAGAGCGATATTTTGTCAAATAAACTAATTTCGCAATTCAAAAAAGAAATATTTAAATTTAAAATAGAAAATAAATCAATTTTATTTATCACCGACTCACAGCTTCGCCTATAACAATGACGAATGGACGGCTTAGCTGCAGCCAGTCACCCAAATTGTTTGGGGGCTTTATGGCGGAGTTAGAGGCGGCGTTAGACAGGACTTCACTGTTAGTAAGCAATAAATTCAGTTTAATACGTTTAAATCCACTTCGTAAGCGAGTGAAATATTCGAAATATTTCGACGGTTTCATTTTTTCAGCAGCAAAAAGCTGAATTTCTCTATTTTTTCCCCCATTTTTTGTTTCACATTTCGCGGCGGCTTGCCAAGCTCCGCTTTTTAAATGCGAAATACGAGATGAGTGTGGATTTTTTTTTTGTATGCTGCCGAGCTGTCGAATGTCAAAGGCTAGTGTAATGGTGCTTAAACAACGTCACACCATCACGTGCGCCAAATAAATTCACACACGGTCATTTGCGTCGGGGATTAAAGATCGACCGCTCACTGCGCTATGCCGTTAAAGGCAAACGAACGCCGGGGAGGCTATGAAACGGACAGCGGATTTATAACGTAGCAATGGCGTGCGGGGAGGAGTGGGTGTACAGGTCAGTGAAGAGTAAATGAAAATTTTTATATGTGCTCTAGTTTCGCAGAAAGCTTTATTTTTACCGAAAAACAAGAAATATTTTAAATAAAGGCAGCCGAATTGAACAGTGGGCAAGAGCAATGGAAAAGAGTAAAAGTAAGCCGTCGAATGAAGCTGAAAAGTGATTAATTCAAATCCTTTCGTATGCGCAAACAATTTCCACCAAAAGTCACAGCTATGCTGTGCAAAAACAATAAAAAACAGGAGGCAGCGGAATAAAAGGGAAATCCGCTATATGCATATCGGGGGGGTTTTGGGAAGTGAAAATGAAAAGTGCACGCAGCGAGATAGTAAAAGGCAAAGCCGTGAATGGCTGAGCGCGATTTCGAATGATTTGCAATGCCAAATGCTAAGTGCTGCTTCCATCCGCTGATACGCCAGCGCCAACGGAGCACGCACAGACTCGGCGCAGCGAATAACTGAATAACAGTTATTTGGAATTTTTATGGCGTGTTCCAGTGCAAACGGCACAGAGATACATACATCCAAATCCTATCGCCTCTGCGATGCGGCACGCGGCAGGTCAAGTGTATGTATGTGTGTGTGTGTATATGGTGCAAAGGTCACAAATTCCACGGACCACCGAAAATAAAAACGCATGCAGTCCATTTACCTGCACAACTCAATGATTTCTAATCCTTTGAGCGGCCGTACGAAGCGAAAACCTTTGAAAGCCAGCGCGAAGGAGAGAGAGTGTTAAACGTTGTTGGCTGCAAACCAAACAGAATTTATGGAGTCCCCGCAAGCTACAAGGAGAACGTTAACGATCTCATGGAAAACACTGCTAACATGCTTATCACCTAATGCACAGCGGAAGTAGCCGGAAGTGGACGTGGAATAACGAAAAAAGCTGCGGAAATTTGTTTAAAAAATGCATAAAGATAGAGTACTTGTCGAGTACAAATAAATTCTAACATAAAATAATATAAACACGAGGATTCCTCGATAAACACTGTAAGAAAGAGAGAGAGAGAGTTCATCACCACGGTCTGGGGTTGCAACTATAATATTCGTCATAAATGGAAGTCGAAGTCTCTCACTTAAATTGTATTTTGTTAACTTAAAGCTGTCTCAGAATACCTGAAAGTCTTCTGTAACTCGAAGATGTGACAAAAAAGTGTTATACTATTCATCTTTCGGTATATATTTTGAGTTCTTTGTCACTCGGAACTCTTCTAACAGGGTTTTCACGGACGCTACAAAAGTAGACCGATAGGGACAGCAAACGTCGCCATATTTTTCCCGGTGTTTCGACATTTCTCTTCAGTAAGGTTTGCCAGTTCATCATGAAACGATATACGATCCAACAACGAGTCGAAATTATTAAAATGTACTACCGATTCGGAGTCAGTCGTCTCAACTTTTAGAGCGCTACGTTCAATTTATTGTCGTCATAATCGTCCTGTCAGATCAACAATTGGACGTCTAGAAGAAAAATTTGAATCCACAGGCAAAGTACAAAATATTTTTTAATGCCAAAACAGCCTCTCACACGTCGTTCTCAAGCGTTGGGCAATTCTGTTACGTAGTTGTGGTAAATTTTGCCGAAAGATCTTAGCCTACATCCTTACAAGATCAAATTGTCGCAAGAACTGAAGCCGCTTGACCACCAGAATCGCCGTATGTTCGTGAATTGGGCTGAGCAACAACTGCAATCGATTTATTGATATTTTTGTGGCGCTACGTCAAGTCTAAGTTTTATGCCAACAAGCCAGCGACCATTGAGAAACTTCGTAGAAATATGAAACGTGAAATTGCTGCAATATTGACTGATTTATGCTTGAAAACCGTCGAAAATTGGATTCACAGTCTAGAGTCTAGACCTTTGCAAGCATGCCCGTGGTGTCCATGCAAAATAAATCGAGTTCCATACATAAAGACATCGAATGTGTTTTCACAAGAATAAGGAATTTCATTGATATCTGAAACCTTTTTACAGCGCTCTTCTTGAAAAGCCCGTTATTTTCGTACTCTCAGCTAAGTATTAGTTAAGTTAGTTTAAAAGTATTGATACCAAGAGGGATCTTACTTGAACAGCTAAGAACGCCGGTGTGTATATACTGGATCAAAAGATCCTTGCAGATCGAGAAAGTTGTTGAGGCAGCTAATATCAGTTTCGGCTATGTCTTCTGGTCCGCCGAAGGTAAGATTACCGAGTTGTTTCTGCCTCAGTCGACAACGTCTGACAAGATTTTAAGCCCTTCGGCATGAATGCCTATTGATCTATGATTTTAACAAGAAGAACTTTGCTCAGGACAAGCAGTTCAACAGAGCTCTTGCGTTCTTTAGATGCACCTCTCAGTCGCTTAACAACTGGTCGTCGGCGCCTGAGGTGCATTGTAGGGGATTTATGTTCTGGTTTTCTTTGTAATATTTGTCTATAATCTATCTTAAAAAACTTAAACTTCCTTAATCGAAATTGTAAATTTTTCCCACCGTAACCACCAGTTATTGGACCTCTCTGACTGCAGAAAATGGTTAATTGCGGAAAAGTGAACGCCCGGAAGTCAAATAGTAGATGCATGTACCAAAGTATAATCATAACGGAACTGAAATTCAAACTTATTCAACATAACCTAACTTTACAGTAAACCATCCTTCATTTTATCTTAAAACTTTAACTTTTTCGAGAAATGCTTTAAATCACATTTGTTTAACAAAAATACTATAAAGAAAAACTACCAAAAAACCTGCATTTGTATTTAGACGAAAAGAAAAGTTGCGTGGCAAACAAAGGTTATCAAGCAAATAAAGCTAAAAGCCAGTACTTTCTCACACCTAGCATCCGTGTGGAGCACATTTGGCAAGGGCACAGCTGTCAGTCAATAAAACCATTAATAAAATTAAACACGTGTCAATGCAAGCTTTTTTATCAGCTTTGTCGTATTGTTGCTTTTGTAATAGTTATTCGTTGGCCTTTAGAGTGTGCGACCTCAAAAGGAAAACAATTTTTCTAATGGTGCTGAATGTACGACAAGTGTTCCCCAACCCCAGGCAGCGGTACTGCCAGTAAAGCTTCTGCACACAGTTGCAGAGGTCTGTAGATGCATCTAAGAAATAATTCTTACCTATAACAAAAGCTACACGGTGGCTTTTGAATAGATTTCTCATATTCAATGCTTTGCCATTCATTGCCTACGCTTACAATCGTCTACCTTTTGAACTTCACTGTGATGCTTTCATTCTTTTTCCACCTGGTGTAATTTTTGTGCGTTTCATTTGCTTTTCTTTGACTTTTCGCTTTTTTCATGGCAGATTTTTGTTGTTGCGTCATTTATGCTATTTTGCGCAGAACTTTTGCTTTTCATTTACCGAATTTTGCCCGATTAGTTGAGGCTGTTTTATGGCGGACAATATCGATTTTGTGATAGCGATGCTTTAAAATCTTGAAAAAATTAAAAAAAGAGTTGGTCTTTGAGGAATACTGGGAGTCTGTTCTATCAAAGTCAGTTTGAACCAATCCTTGACTTTCTGCAAGTAACAAACATTCGATGGACCACGACGAAAGCTCATAATTAGTCAAAAATTTACTCAACTTTGACAGATATGTATCGATATAAAGAATCTGACTATTGTTTCATGAGAATAGTATTAGTCATGAGATATGTATGGTTGGTAGTCATCACCTGTACCTACATGGTGGGTCAAAGTTGAGCTATCAAACTCAATCCTCACTCCTCCGTTCACATCAAACACTACAAGCAATGTGAAGCTTTGGGTGTGAAGCGGTAACCGGTGTAGATCTGAGGGTCAGTACTAAGAGAGATCGGTTTAAGGGTTCAACAAGGTTGAGCGACTGTTCACCAGGAGGTGCTGTTGCAAGCGGGCGCCTGTCTTGGAACAGTCTGGGGTTACACTATACTATTTGGTATCTTCCAAATAAAAATGGAATTGTAATGAAAGAAACACCAAAACCTCGGATATTGACCTCCCCAAACATTGACGATCACAGAAATTCAAAAAGGGTGCTCTCAGACCCAAACCAACCATCAGTTGTAGTGCGATAGATGAAGAAGAAGTATATATGTATGTGATGTATGGAAGACATCACGTCTTGACACTTGGGCAAATCCCTAGAGCATATACACATCCATTTTTCTCTTCCTGATAATTTTTCTATATCTAATTCTGCCCTTGCTAATGAGGTAGCTGGCAGTAAGTGTAAAGGGTCAACCAAATGAATGAAGATAAGGAAAGGTTGAGTTGAGCTAAAGGAAAAAATGGAGTAAGAGCGAGTATACTACGCGTCGAGACCGCAATTTACGCCCAAAGATCCGAGATTCGTGAACCGGATTGAGGAAAGATTGCGACCAACAAACAGCTGTCCGCTGCAAACGAAATACCCAGGCTGACTAAACGAGCCAAGTGAAATAAGACGCTGTGAGACTAGAGGATGCAGTGGCGTAACTATAGGGTGGCAAGTCGGCAAAATGCCACGGGCCCCCAGCCCAAAGGGGCCCCCGGTCAGAGGAAATCTCAATTTCCAACATTTATTATTACACATAGACATTACTTAAGTAAAAAAAAAGTTTTGTCTTTAATTTATTTGTTACCTTCTTAGTTGCATACACAACTAAAAAAAATATACCTAGGTATTAAACTTTCAATGCATTAGTAAACAAAAATTTAACCCAGTTTTAGAAAGAAAGGTCAAAATCCAATTACTCGTAATAATTTCGGAAACATGTGTGGACAAACATACCTCAAAAATGTGTATATTGGTTTACATTTATATTCACTGGGCATGTCTCAGGGTGTCTCGCTGAGACTAGGTATACTGCCGGCATTAAAATCAGTGTTGCCGTTTTAGTACATTTCGCGCTAGATAGCGCAAATCTAGACTCTTCAGCACTTTTTTTCTCAGTACAATGCGCTAAAAAATATTTTTCGGAATCTAGTAGAAAATTGTAAAAATTATTGACGATCGTAAATTTAAGCCAATAAGTTAATTGTCAGAGCCGTAAAACGTTAGGAAAATAACGAGCTGGGAATTCCCCAAAGGATTTAGTATTCCCCGACCACAATGTTATTGATGCGTTTAATATTTTGTCTCTTTTTTACATTAAAGTGTTATGTTATGACTGTCTCTGATTTTACTAACAGAGTTCAATTATAATGATACGATTGCCACACTTTTATGTTGCCTGAACACGGTTTGAAGAAAATGACTAAAACTGTAAAAAAAAACGGCATCTGGTGAAGGCACACCAACCGCACCCGAACGTAATGATGACCAGAAAGATATTCAGTTATTTAATTTAATTGATTTTGATAAATGTAATAATGGTTAAATAAATTCACATAAAAACACATCTTCTCTTATTGCCATTAAAAATTCACAGCTAAAGTTTAGCGCAATTTTGAAATGAGTTTGGTGTATTTTTTTCTTTCTCAAACGGCAACACTGCTTAAAATTTATGTTGGTAATACTTGCTGATGCTTGGGGAATCCCCGATTCGAGTTTGTATATATTGTTACAAAAGTAGTATTAAATTGTATTTGTATTGCTATATGCATCCCTTATGATGAACAATAGCTGTAGGCATATGGAATAGCATTTGTTTTGTTGTAGACATCTGGCGCCGCGGCTGTCTGCTTGTCTACGTAAACAATTGCTGAGTCTGGTGCCGTGGCTGTCTGCTTGTCTACGTAAACAATTGCTGAGTCTGGTGCCGTGGCTGTCTGCTTGTCTAAGCAATAGCTACATTTGGCGCCGTATAGCGTTATGTTCTTGTAGTTTCCAGACGCAATATCCTAGAAGGACACGTCGGCATCAGCGAGGAGTGCGTGGCTATATAAGCCGCGGCAGCGCCAACGTAATCAATCAGTGCTAAGAGTAAACTGCTATAGTGTTAGTGAAATAAAGAGTTGGTGAATTAAATTGAAGTTGACAATGTCTACTCGGTAAGAATTTTATTCTAATATTTAAAATAATGATTCTCATCGCGCATTTCAAAATCAATTCACTATTTTGACATTCGTAACCTCCAAAACTATTTCGGTACCTATGTTCATCGTTCTTTCAAAACTTACAAAATTTGACACTTGAATTGAACTTTGAACAATCGGTGGACTTTCGTTATAAACATTTTTACGGTCGCTTTTTTGGCATTTGTTAGCAATTAAGTAGATTTTTCAATAAATAAAAACTATAGTATTATTACAAACTTTTTGCGGTTTTGTTCTAGAAAGTATCAGAGTGGAAGCGAAAAACGAAAGCGAAAGAAAGAGTCTGAAGAACAAAATAAAAAGTTACCTAAAATAAGTCAGTACTTTAATAATCAAGATAGTATACAAGAAGAATCAAATGAACAGCGCGACGGAAAGGTAGAAAATGATGACATAAGTGCCAATATCGCAGGGCCCGATAACAGTGAATATTTAGATTCAGAGCAACCACAACCAGGTACGAGCAAATCTTTAAATGAATCATGTTTGGACATAGAAAAATTAAAATCTTTACCGCATGTTACTGATAAAGGTAACTTTAAAGAACTCAATGATCAAGTAAAACGGTTTGTGATCGAAAATGGACACTGTAAACCAAAAGGCCCCTTTTTAAGGGATAGTAACAATAGATCTTTCTTAGATAAATATTATTACACTGTTTCTAAATCTGGCGTAAAGTTAGAACGTACATGGCTGTCCTATTCTCTATTGCTTCAAAAAGCATATTGTGAACCATGTTGGTTATTCGCAAATAGGGCATCTAAAAATATACAAAATATTTGGATGGAAGGCTATGATGATTGGAAACATATTGTGGAAGCCATAGAAAGACATGAGACATCGAAAGAACATTTGCATTCATGTTTTGTACATCGACAGTGGCAGTTACATGGAACACTAGATGAAGAACAAGAGTCTATTATCAAGAGAGAAAAATTTTTTTGGCGCCAGGTACTCACTAGACTCCTTGATGTTACTCTGACACTTTCAACCTGTAATTTAGCTTTTCGTGGCCATAAAGAAACGGTATATGGCAACGATTCTGGTCCAAAAGGAAATTTTTTGAGTATTGTTGAGTTATTAGCTAAATACGATCCTATTTTACAAGATTTGCTAAGCAAACCTAAGGGCCAGATTAAATACTTAAGTCCAAAAATACAAAATGAGCTCATTGCTGTTCTGGTTCAAAAAGTGGAAAATGCTCTGGTAAATGAAATAGTCACCGCACCGTTTTATTCCATTTTGTTTGATACTACTCAAGATATTTCCAAAACAGATCAATTGTGTGAACTTTACCGTTACTGTGTAATCGAGAAAGATGAAAATGGAATTCCAAAGGCGCTCGTAATTAAAGAGTCATTTTTAGGATTTCATGAGGTTAAGGATCAAACTGCCTTAGCAATGTCCAAGCAGATAATAAAATCCATAAATGACAAAAGTATTTCTCTGAATAAGTGCCGTGGACAAGGGTACGATGGAGCTAATACCATGAAAGGTACTTATGGCGGAGTTCAAAAACTCATAAGAGATATAGAGCCAAATGCAGTGTATGTCCATTGTGCTGCTCATAATTTAAACTTGGTAGTAAATGATGCAGTAAAAGAGGTCATAGAAATACAAACGTTGTTCGAAACTGTGCAACAAATTTATAATTTTTTTGGCCATAGTATTAGACGATGGAATATATTATCTAGTTTTATATCTGACAACAAAAAAGGAGAAACCGTTGTATCATCAAATTCAGTAACATTAAAAACAATGAATCCAACTAGATGGGCAGGACGCTTTGATGCCATGTTTGCTTTAAAGGTTCGATTTGTTGATGTTCAAAAAGCGCTAACAAAAACCATTTTATCAAATTCCAAATCCGATGAGAGAAATGAAGCTATCTTGCTAAAGAAGAAGGTAGAGAACTACAATTTTATTATGTTGCTGGTTTTCCATTGCAAAGTCTTACAAACCATAGACGCGGCTTCTAAAGCACTTCAATCTAAAGCCATCGATCTTTCAAATGCCTCAAAGCGTTTGCAAGTCTGTCTAGAAGAACTTGAAAAGTATCGACATGAATTTGAAGATTTAAAAACGGAAGCAAATAGTATTGCAGTTAAATGGGCCATAAACCCTGAATTTCCTAAAACTCGTCAGAGAAAAGTGAAACGTCATTTTGATGAAATTTGTGAGGATGAACGTCTCCAAGATCCTGAAAGCTTGTTTAAAGTGAACGTATTCTATCGTGTATTAGACATCATCATTAATCAACTTAGATCGCGTTTCCTTGGAATGAATGAAATTGTTTCCAATTTTAGTGTCTTGCAGCCTGCCACTTTGCAAAACTTGAATGATACTGATTTATTGGCAATGGCTTTAGCATTTGTCCATTTATATAAAAAAGATATATCTATGTCGTTTTCCAAAGAAATTCTCAGTTTTCGATCCTCTTTTAAACATGAAATAGAAAGGTCATCTTCTATAAGAGAACTTGCTGACTTATTAATAATAAAGAATCATTTTATATCTTCAAGCTTTCCTGAAGTGTGCACTGCATTTCTGTTATTTCTCACCATTCCTGTAACTACGGCTAGTGCCGAGCGATCATTTTCAAAACTGAAATTGATAAAAACTTATTTAAGAAATTCTATGGGACAAGAAAGGTTAAGCAATTTGGCTATTCTATCCATCGAAAATTCTATGGCCCGAAATTTGAACTTTGATGATGTCATTAACACTTTTGCTGAACAGAAAGTCCGAAGAAAGGAATTTTAATAATTAAAATTGTGTGCTTAAAATAAAATTGTGATTTCAGTTCAATATGTACTTTAAATTAGGTACCTTTAATTAAAAGTGAATAATTAGAAAATCAAGAAATTATAATTATAAAGTTTGTATGTACCTACTTCACGTAGTGATTTATTAGTTAACTCTTACAAATAAAAGTGTATAAATAAATATTATCAAATAAAAAATACTATTGTTGTCGGTTCAGCTTCTTTATATATTGGGGAAGTGGGAGGGCAGGAGGCCCATTCGATGAATTTGCCACGGGCCTCGAACGGTATAGTTACGCCACTGAGAGGATGGGTCAAGAAAGAACCCAAACAGTTCAGAGCACCAACCAGCGAGATAGCCAAGAAGAACTTAATCACGGCGCTCATAGAACGGAGCAATTCCCTGCATTAGAAATGGAAAGTGATAGCACTGAAGCTGTCACATGCGCAAAAATTAATGGAGACTTGGGCTCAGCTATGCCAACGTTTGAATGTTCGGCTGGTTTGCAAAAAATCTGAAATGTAATGATGATACGTCGCTACTATGTGATTGTAGAATAGAAAATATAAAATTCATGGATATACATATGTATTTATATGGGATATTAAGTTGAAGAAATGTATTAAGAAAGTAAGAAGCGGACTTATTATTACCATTAGCATTTATTTTATATAGTAAATACATATGTATAAAGTTGACATAAAACAAGAAAAAACGTTAACTTCGGTTGCACCGAAGCTAAATACCCTTCACAGGTGCTTTTCTGTTAGTAACTATGTGTCCAGTTTGTATGGAAGCTATATGCTATAGTTAACCGATCTGAACAATTTCTTCGAAGATTACATGGTTGCCTTAGAAAATAATATATACCAAATTTCGTGAATATATCTTGTCAATTTTATTTATTTTTTTTTTTTTTTTTTTTTTTTTATTAAAGCTTACATAATAACAAATTATTATACAAACTAAAGTACGCAGCGCTAGCATCATAGGCTTTCGGCTGATATATATCTTGTCAAATGTGAAAGTTTTCCATACAAGAAATTGATTCCGATCATTCTGTTTGTATGGCAGCTATATGCTATAGTTAACCGATCTGAGCAATTTCTTCGGATATTACATTGTTGCCTTAGAAAATAATATATACCAAATTTGGTGAAGATACATTGTCAAATGCGAAAATTTTCCATATGAGAACTTGATTCCGATCGTTCAGTTTATATGGCAGCTATATGTTATAGTGGTCCGATATCGGCCGTTCCGACAAATGAGCAGCTTCTTGAAGAGAAAATGACGTTTGCAAAATTTCAAAAGGATATCTTAAAAACTGAGGGACTAGTTCGTATATATACAGACAGACGGACAGACAGACGGACAGACAGACGGACATGGCTAAATCGACTCAGCTCAACATACTGATCATTTATATATATACTTTATAGGGTCTCCGACGCTTCCTTCTGGGTGTTACAAACTTCGTGACAAACTTAATATACCCTGTTCAGGGTATAAAAATATGCCTAAAATGTAATACTATTCTGTTTCCACCCCATTCAAACTACTCATCACTTCCGTTACCATTACACTATCATTCAAAAACCACAAAATAAAAAAAAAAAAACACAAAAAATGTCTATTACGACACATAAGCGGCAAGCAACAATGGGTTGAGCTCATAAAGTTGCCATAAAATATTTTAGCCATTACTATAACAACAATGGAAAAAGGGTATATAAAAAGCATATGCACAAAAACTATTTAAACTCAGAACAAACGCTAGAAACTTGAAGAAACTACAGTCGGTGGGAGGGTGTGGGCTCAACACACCATTACGATTATTGACAATGGATGAGCGTGTGTAAATCCGCGTTTGCGTTTATCTTATTTTTCCAACGAATATTTAAAGGGATTATAGTGGGTAAATAATAAACGACGCGTTGTGAGTGGAAAAGTCATAAAAAGCAGCAGAAATGGTGGGGAAAGACTAGAGAAAGCAACCCCTTTTTTGAGCGTTTGTGTATGTCGGCTTTTGAATGACGCTTAGCTACTTGGCGGACATTTTTTTTTGCGGAGATTTGAAAGCAACAGTCAGAAAGGGTGTTAAATTGTGTGATTTTGCAATTTTCTGCTTTCTTTGATTTTTTTCGCAAGAAATCTGTTTGCACATATGCTTTGAAAGGGTTGCTTTGTAAGCGATAGCACATTTGAGGGCTAAGAAAGGCGACCGCAACTTCAACTTCAAGAGCTGCATAGAAAATTGCTAATGTGTCGAAACGAATTTACATAAATGGTATTGCAAATATCTGTATATAATATGCGATTCAAAATAAGGACTTAGGAAAAGAGTTGGCAAAATACCGGCAAGTTCAACTTAAATATGTACGCCGTAACAGGCAACTGAAAGCGATTCTTTTTTTTGTTTTTGTTTTTTGCTGATTTCTAACTTTACACGTCTGTCAATAACAATACTTTACAACTCAGACCGCTGCCGACCCTCTCTCAAGAAGCTGGCAAGTCAGCCAGCCAGACAAAATGACAACAAGCAACCAATGTTGACTTCGACCGGCTTGTCTACTCATCACCAAATTTCTGCATTGCCACTCTCTAAAGAATTTTGCATGCCACAAATGACACGTCGCAAAGCAAACACACTTTAAGTACGAGTTTCCATATATGTGTGTGTACTCACATGCAACTTACATAGCATTACGTCCAAAGGGGTTTCTGGGGGGTCTACAGCCTTAAGTGACATAGAATCCATCATTAAACCATCAGTTACGATCTGAATACGATCGCCTGGATGCAGTGGACCGCAGATGATGAAGCTTCAGACTTTTCAGAATATTGGACTCTGGACTACGACAGGATGTCTCTTAATGTCTTCCATCCGTTTACTGCCTCTTAAAAAGCATACTGAACTCCTCTCCAGGCAGCTCTTGCTGAGATGTTTTCGCTGAAATCACCCCTGCAGCCACCTGCTTGGAGCAAACCGCCTCCTAGTAATATCAAGAGGTCTTTCCTCAATTACGTCGACGACTTTGAACAATACGCTGAACGGACTTCGAATGCAACTAACTTCCGACAAGCACTGACCGCCGTTCATAGCGGAGCCATCAGCCCCTTCACAGACTCTCTTCCAGTTAATGGCGTTCTTGAAGTCAAATCAACACCCCATGCAGAATATACCCCGACATATCAAACATATATCCTGCGTGCAATGAGTCTCTTCATGACACCGGCCACCTCTTTGCATGCCCTTCCAACCCCATCCATCTGACACCCTTTTCTCTTTGATCCGGACCCGTCGAAACAGCACGCTTCCTGGGCCTCTCGTTAGATGACGTTCACGACAACCTAGATAATCCTTACCATCCTAACGGGGATTAGATAACCGTTAGAACAGCAACAACATCTGAATACAAAAGATATAGAATAGAGGTAGAGTTCGGCCTGTAACTTAGCTTGAAGTTTGTTTGACAGGAAAACACGTTGATTTGTGACGTCAGAAATAAAATGAGGAGAAAATTTCGTTTACATTGAATGTGAATGTTTGGCAGTTCGAGTCGTTGGAGATGTTTTATTAGCTAGACTCTTCCACTCCTCGTTTGAATAAGTACTTGAGACGTTCAATCTTTTGGTAAACCTTAGTACTACTACGATGCTTAGGTCTTGTTTAAATGAGTTAAGCATCCACCCCCTCTACACGGTAAAACTGGCGCATCCTAATGCGACAGCTTAATTCACCACAGCTGATGACACCAACACAACTCACTATACCTGCACACTCACTCATCGAAAAGGCTGGACAAGGAGAAAGCAGACACAATCGTTCTCACTATCGGCACAGCAACTTTCGTTTTGGATCCATTCGTTCGACACACTGCGCACATCAAGGTTCGTCCGAAACAATTCGCCAGGACAATTCGACCCTCAACTTTTTCGATTTTATACCGCGCCGCGTCAACACGATCTTTGACCCCGTTCGACAACGACCTGCCCGCGCCAATTTACAGCGATCCAACCCATTGGACATAAATTCAATAACATCATATTATGTAATATCGCACAAAACATTTTTATAAATAAATGATAATTATTATATTGTACTTTTAATGAATACGCTGTTTTTTCATTTTGATTGATCATGCGAGTGTGAGTGCAAATCGAAAAGTCTAAATACAGTGGTTTGTATTCGATAAATTGGGACAACAATTAAAAAGGTCTTATGTCGAGCTTTACGCAAAACATCATTACATTTATGCTCGATTTGAGGCTGAAGAATCAAATTAGTTCCGCCGGTACAGAAAGGACCTGAAGAAAGAGCTTCAGATTGATTAATAAATCAATTGAAAAGTGCCCGTAATGCGTTTTCCATGCTTTGTAACGTGTTCATCGTGTGAAGTCCACTCGGATGACTATCGGTCTTTAGGGCTAACTAAAAATCATATGGATTTAAATCCAGTAGCGCCAGCTATATATCAAGGACCTTTCAAAAGACCTCTTATTCTTCCTTTGACAACACAAAATTCGACAAAAGAATTAAAATGTACAAAAACACATTGCCCCCACAAAGAACAATCGCATCTGCCACTGGACTTTTAAAGCAAATAAAAATCGTCCAATACTTATAGAAGCATATTCTTTTAACCCACCAGTGTCGTTGTCATTGACACGTTCGAACCGACTGTATGTGGCAAACCGACGCGCCAAATTCGAGGCTGATCCATTGACTGCCAAGTGACAGCAAAAGCAACAGTTTGAAATACGCAAAGGGGGATACGGAGCCAGAGCAGAGTGAAGATAGCCCGACATCGAGAGAATTCAGTGCAGTCGTGGCTCTTTGCAACCCCCCGAAAAACTCACAGCGGAATTCGCAAGCCAAGTGAGTCTACAACGCGCTTCTGCTGCTTCACGTTTGCTGCCTGCCTTGGCCTCTGCCGTCGGCATCAGCTCATGTGATTTGTGTGTGAATTATTGATGGTAATTTTAAAATGTACCCTCAAATATTTCCATTTCGGATTTGCACTTTGTTTGCCATTGCTACGTTGTTTGCATTTTTTACCAAACAAAAAAAGACACATACATAAAATCGCATACACCAGCGCCGTTTATAAAACAACCGAGTTATCTCGCCGTAAAGTATGCAATATATTGTTGTTATTGATTGTCGCTTGTTATATGTGTGTGTGTGTTCGTTTGATGTTTGACTATTGGCATCGCTGGGTTGTTTGTCGCTTATCATAATGGCCCAAACATATGGTTGTACGTGTCGATAATTTAAATAAGCTACTTTACTGGCCCTCGTTGGCTGAGCGCCGGCGGCCCCCATAACCCCTCTGCCAGCAGCCTTGTCAACACATCACTTGAAATTTGGCATTTGTTGTTGTTTGAGTGTGTGCTTTGAAAGCAGGCCGTAAAGGTGTGATTTTCAAAAATTTTACACTCCCCGCACCTCACTCATACCTCACGCCAACACTTGGAAAATGTTAAACAAAGCTTGTCGAAATGAAATGTGCATATTAAATCGCTTATCGGCCGTCAGTCGTTTTGCAGCGACGCATTTTCATTATGTTCATTAGTGTTAAATTCGTTTTTCCTTACCCAAACACACACACATACTCGCACTCACGCATACATGCGTATTTATTTGATTGGATTTGTTGCTTTTGTCATTTTCCTTTTCGCCTCTGTCTTGTTTCGTTCGCTCGATGTCACTGACTCTCCATTAGATCGCCATAATGAGATAAGAAAATGAGTGCGCCTGTATTTATGCGCTCGTATCAGCCGACATTTGGGCGTTAAAGTGTCGTTTGGTAATTGAATTTCCCGATGAAATCAGCAACGAGTTCGTTCGGCGCGTATAAAAAAGCTTAATATGCATTTATGGTAATAAAATAAATTTTAATCTTATATCTTGATTGGTAGTGACACACTTTCGAGTTTTTTTTTGAAGTATAAGCTTTACAAGTGAAAAAGGCATCTTACAGAGGCACCTCGATATTTCAGACATTTAATCAGTAAATTCATTAAAACCGGGTCTGCCAAATATATAACTTTAGGGTGATCCAAGTAAAGGTGCAACTTTTGCAAGAGCTCGATCTTCCCAAGCAACATCACTCCGCTCTATGAGCTCTTGAAAAGTTTCAAGACGATCCGAACCGGTCATCGGTCTGTAGCTTTACCCACTGTGACTGTAACATCATTGCCGGTTTTATTTTTGAAGAAATTTGGACAAATAATTCATTATTCAATCAACCAAAATTCGCAAAAATTTCCTTGTTAAAATAGGATTCGACCAACTTCGAAAATAGTATTGCCTTGTTGAAAACTGCAAGAAATATTTAGAACAGGGCATCAGAGAAACAGTGGAGCATTCCCTGTGCACTTGTCCCGCATTGGCAAGACTACTCTGTAAGCATCTGGGGTCTCCACGGTATGATACTCTGGTGAAAGTATCGATAGTGAGGCACAGAGTCTGTTAGAATTCGCGTCTACTTCTCTTGGATCTAGGAACTGAACTCCATCTGCTATTGCCTACTAGTTTAATCTTAACTAACCTTATTTAAAGCCCCTCGCCTAAAGAAACACACAACTTTCAAAATCCACTAATTCAAACTCCCAAATCAAACAGACCAGAGAAGGATCATAACCGGTGTAACAGTAGCAAAACCATTTCAACTTCCATCGTACATGAGATGTAGTAAAAAAAAATCTGACAAAATCCCGACAGAATTAAGTCGAAACCTCTTAACAAGTGGTCTTCATTAGCTCTGTAGTAATTTTAGAAAAATTTTAGACCAAAAATCTTTGGGAACCTCACTTTCTTTTACAAAAATTAGAGTAAAACTAAGAACTTTTTAGAACTCCAATTTATTAATGACTGCTCGAGGTAAACTCTGAAAAGAAAAAGACAGTGTATCTTGGAACCCTGAGAAAGCACTAAAGTACACCCAAGAAATTGGTCGTACTTACAACCTCGCTTTTTTTTAAGAATTTCAATAGTTATTCTTAAAATAATTGGATTGATTGAAGGGAAGTTCAACTCATTGGCACTTGAACCGGACTGAAAAAGCTGTCTTAAAATTTTTCAAGAACCAAAACCAGTAACGAACGGTTCCTACTCACAATGTATTCCTTGAAGCCTAAAGTTGACATATTTATTCAATGGTGACCCACTCAGAAACTAATATCCAAAAAGTTCCATATATGGAAGATACCGCAGACATAAGAAAATATTTTGGATACATCA
Organism: Bactrocera zonata; assembly: GCA_037783105.1. Classification (NCBI taxonomy): domain Eukaryota; kingdom Metazoa; phylum Arthropoda; class Insecta; order Diptera; family Tephritidae; genus Bactrocera; species Bactrocera zonata. The sequence goes on from JBAWJQ010002940.1 coordinate 151,752, forward strand.
GAACATTTTTGGATTATTCCGAACAACTCTAGCTAGATAACTAATCTTTAAGATTTTTCTTAAATAAAATTAAGGAAGGTTTTAAAAAGCAAACTTTTGACGGAGATTATAAAAAGTTTAGCTATATTTCCGAGAGGAGTGAGAAGAGGCATGAGAAGAGAATTTAAAACAAAACACTAAAACTCAGCTCCCGCATATCTCAATTGTAGTCAACACGTTAATGCAAGCTCCCTACCAATCCAACACCTACATCTCAACCAACATTAACCCTTAGTGTTGCTCATCAACACTACATAAATATTTAATGAAGTTAATTGAGTTGCCAACAGGATACGCGATGCACTTCGCTGCCATTATCACGACTCAAAATACAACTACACTCTTCATACATACATACATACATACGTGATATACGAGATAGAATATATACTAGGTATGCTTCTACAAGTAAGATGTATAGTTGTGCCCCTGGGCATAACACAGCATAACCGCATTTTAATTAGTGAAATTTGCAAAAACAGAAAAAGGCACGGCAGGCAACCGGAAGCGCACTAAAGAACACATAACTGTACTGCATATCGTTACAATAGACAGGAAGTGAGGTGCGTAGTACAATTTTGAACTCGTTGATGTATAGTATGTTCGGATACTTCAGTGGACAATGGGGAATATAACTTAGGATATGATGGTATGCAACTGCTATAATTCCATAAACGCGGAATGTGTAGCCGATGCGGGCAAATTACTGGACTACAGGAAATTGAGCCAAATTTGAGATGAGCATAGCGTCAAAATATCTATGCCTGCATGTGGGAATTGCGGTAAATGGCGGAAAAGTGGAATTTACTACGGACCACAAAAGCGTTGAATATGAATATTGATGTGCAAAGACTTATTTTGATTCCCTTCAATTATATTATATTACTCAAATGAAATTGGAAAAATGGTTTGCATACTACTAATTTACCATGGAAAAGCTTTCCTTGAGGTTATTCATTTTTTCGAATAATTTATAAAGCTTTGATGGAACTTTCACCATCTTCTACAATTTCGTGCAGTAAGAATCCAAACTCACTCAGAAATAAAAAAAATTTTGGAATGAGAGCTTTTTTATATAAAATTTTTAAAAGCTAAATAATGACTTAGTTTAAGAGCTTTCACAATGAATTTGAAAAAATGGCTGAATTTAATTTTCAAAAAGCTTTCTTTGAAGCCATTTTTGTTTTTTCGAAGCTTTTCGGATAAATCACAAAAATTTGGTGGAGCTTTCACTTCTTATTGAAATATCTGACAATTTTTTGATGATTCATACATATACCTTTCATACATAAATGTATACATTGAAAATTTAAATAATAGCTGATTTTTAGAGCTTTCAAAGTGGGAATATTAGTTTTTGAAGTGGTACCATTTAATAATAATTTTCGATTTTTCTAAGCTTTTCGAAAAATTTACAAAGCTTTTGTGGACTTTTAACTACTTTCAGAAGTCTCAGAAAAATAGTGCTTAAATTCACCTAAAAAAAGTCAAGTGTACATAATTTTTTAGAGCTTTTACATCATATTGAAAACTTTAATTATTGGTTTAGTTCTGGAGCTTTTACAATGAATTTGGATTTTTTTTTGTCGGATTGGATTTGCTACCAATTTTAATTTTCGAAAAGTTTTCCTTAAAGTTATTTTTAATTTTCCTAAGTTTCTTTGATATTTTAATAAGCTTTGATGGAATTTTCACCACTTTTTGAAATATTTGACAACTAGTAGTTAAAATCACTCAGAAATAAAATTATCTTAAGAAAATAAAATTATAATAAGAGCTTTCATAAAATATTGAGAGCTTAAGTAATGAGTTCGTTACGGAGCTTTCACAATAAAATGATATTTCTGATTTTTGCAAACCATTCGACTCCAAAATAATATAATGTGTGGTTTTTTAGAGCTTTTACGACATATTGAAAACATGTACATATACTGACTCGTTTTCAAAGCTTTCCGAATTAAAAAAATTACAAATGTAGCCCCTAATTGAGATATTTACAGAGCTTTTAAAAACTCTGCGCTTGGAATTCCTTTTCATATATTTCGGATATAATATTTACATATTTATGTTTGGAATAGTAATAATAATCTGTATGCATATGTTTTTTATAATAACGGTTATTTTTTAACAGTATTTTGTAGTCCATAACCCACAAATTTTTTATCTATTCTCAGCTTTCACGATCTGAAACACTACTGGCATCATTTAACTATCAACAAAACTGTTTTTTTTTTTATTAAATTGTTATCACTCCTGTCAAGCTTTCACTGTCGAAAGCTCATACAATCTCTTCTCAAATCAACAAACTTCTAAAACTTTCCCTTTCGAAAGCTTTTTTATTCTATTTGCCAACTAGCAAGTTTTAAAGCTTTCACTGTCGAAAGCTCACTTCTTTCCTTTCCAAGCAGCATTTTCATGCCAAAATATATATTACTTATTTCAAAACAAAATTATGTAAATTGCGGCAGATAAAATTGAAGCTCTCTCCACGCTTTCTGCCTACCAAAAGTTCAACAGCGCTTACACTACAAATTACATGAACCTTTGCCACGGCATATTAGAACAAGGCATGCATCTATAGCTATCTCAGGCAAACTTGTATACCAGAAAGTACAAAGGTGGGTGTGCGAATAATAGCAACATTTTCTGTCTAACAATTTCCAATCCAAAATGCACATTAAAAAATTTCACGCTCCTTCCAAACAAAAATGGATGGCTGCTCCAAAGACTACCTGCCTCCATCAACTCCAAATCCACCGCTAAAATAGACGCGATTTGTTATTGTTGCTCGAACATATACTATAGCTATATTATATGCAAGTGCTTTGTATTTGTTATTGCTGCTTTAACCGGTTAATGTTGCTTTTGGCTGTGTTGTTTTTATTGCTGCAACTGCTGTTGCGGCTTTTGTAGGTGGGCTCTTTTAATTTCCAATATACCAACAGCCACACACAAACACATACACATTTCTGTGCGAATGTGTGCAACTGTCCACTACTACTTCCGTCTGTCAGCTCTATTTCACCGTTGTTGTTTTTAGTGTTTTTTGTTGCTGTTGTTGCGGTATCCTGCGGCCACAGATACATTATCCTAAATTTGCATAAAATAAATAAATTAAGTATGCCAGACATGCGGTGCGTTGCGGTACTCCGATGCTGCGTTCCTGCTGCTGATGCTACCACGCACCACACCACCCCCTAACTCGGACTCATGCTGCCGGTGCTGCCGCTATTGGCGATTGCTGTTGCTGCGCCAAGTTTCACTTGTTACGTTGCTGTTTCTATTGTTGTTGCTATTGTTACTGTTGTTTGTTTTGCTTGTGTTCGTTTTTATACCGCTAATGGTTAGCTCCACCATTTGGCCACTATTGAAAACATTTAGCAGCGAAAAGACTGAATTTGGTTGGTGAGCTTTTCGAGCTTTGTTTAATATCGGCGCTGAAAATTCGCAACGCGTTCTCTAAATGTATTTGAAGGTATAAAGGGTGTTGGGTACTGCGAATAAGGCTTTGGAATTGCGAAATCGCCAACATGAGATGTATTAAAGACCGTCTATAGGCAAGACTCCTCGTTTTCTTAGACTTTGAAATAAAAGTTCTCGAAGCAGTAAAAGTAACCCAAACCAATTCGAAAATTAGAATAGTAACCACGTGCCATTTAAATATATTCTTGAAAAAGATGCGGCGACTTTCAGAAGGCTTCACGACCGGAGCATACTCTTGTAGAACCCCCAGAGGTGATTTAGTGACTGATGCCCAGAGCATACTAAAAATATGAAGGAAACACTTCTCCAGCCTAGTGAATGACGAGGACCATGAAGCAGACGTTCCATTGCCCGACCATTAAAAAGTTGAAGTATCAATTGCCCATCCGAAGAAGAACAAATCGCGGAGTCCCATGGATTGCCGGCCGAGATACTCAAACACGGCATACCAAACGATAGGAATTTAAGTTTGCTCTGCCCAATCCACAAAAAGGGAGACCACATAATCTGCGCCATCTACCGTGAAATAAGTCTCCTCAACATCGTTTAAGGTTCTATCAGCGTGTTGTGTGAAAGGTTAAAGTCCACACACTGATTGGACCTTACCAGTGTGGCTTTAGGCCTGGCAAATCAACAACTGAGCAGATATTCACCATGCGCCAAATCTTGGAAAAAACCCATGAAAGTAGAATCGACACACACCTCATCTTCGTCGATTTCAAAGGTACTTTTGACAGCACGAAAGGGAGCTGCCTTTATGCCGCGATGTCTGAATTCGGTATCCCCGCAAAACTAATACGGCTGTGTAAACTGACGTTTAGCAATACCAAAAGCTCCACCCAGATAGGGAAGGACCTCTCCGAGTCGTTCGATACCAAACGAGGTTTCAGACGGGGCGCCTCCCTTTCGTGCGACTTCTTCAATTTACTGCTAGTGAAAATAATTCGAGCTGCAGAACTAAATAGAAAAGTTACCAACTTCTAAAAGAGAGTACAACTGTTGGCGTACGCTGATGATATTGATATCATTGGCCTCAACAACCGCGTCGTTAGTTCTCCTTTCTCCAAAATGGATGAGGAAGCAACGGAAATGGGTTTGGTAGGGAACGAGGACAAAACGAAATAAGTTGACAGTCATACTTGCGAAGTCGTAGCTAACTTCGTCTGTCTTGAAACCAGCACTAACACCAACAACAACGTCAAAATCTAAATCCAACCCAGAATAACTCTTGCCAACATTTGCCTTTTTGGACTGAGTAGACAGTTGAGAAGTAAGGTCCTCCTGTCTTGAAAACATCATTAACACCAAAAAATAATGTCAGCCTCGAAATCCAACGCAGAATAACCCTTGCCCACATTTATTACTTTAGACTGAGTAGACAATTGAGAAGTAAAGCCCTCTCTCGACGAAAACAGAGTCACAAGTCACTCATCATCTCCTGTTATGTGGCGCAGAGGCATAGACAATGACAACATCTGCTGAGCCGACGCTACGAGGTTTTTAGAGAAAGGTTCTGCGGAATACTTACGGTCCTTCACGTATTGGCAACGGCGAGTACCGCAGTCGATGGAACGATAAGCTGAACGAGATATACGACTACATTGATATAGTACAGCGATTTAAGAGACAGTAGCTACGACGGTTAGATCATGTCGTCCGAATGGATGCAAACAATTAGGCTCTGAGAGTGTTCGACGCAGTACCCGCCGGGGGAAGCAGAGGAAGAGGAAGACCTTCACTTCGATGGAAAGGCCAGATAGAAAAGAGCGACACTTGGAATCTTCAAAAAAAAAACGGACTGGTTATAACCGTGAAAGCGGGTTCTATGCCAGTAAAGAAGAAGAGGAAATCTTTGTCAGAGAAAATAATTGAATAAAATATAATAATATAAAATATATATAAAAATTAATCCCTTCTGCAACACCCATTATTAATGCAATCATTACCACTTTGCAAGCGCTCATAGTTTGTACAATGTATATATGGCTGCTTATAGTTGCCACTATTTCACATTGTCTTCCAGCCTTGTTGGAGGCGAGCACACAATGCTAAAACACGCGCTGCAAACCAAAAATTTCACAAAACTTTAACAAAAATGTTGCGCATAACGTAACGGCCGGCCACGGCTGTTGCCGTTGCCATTGCAATACCGTTAATGTTGTTGCAACGCTTTTTGCCATTACTGCCGGTTGCGTGGTTTGATCAAACAGTTAGGGAATATGTTTTTCTTGTACTTTTTTGCCGGGGGACGAAAGAGTGAGTGAGTTTCTAATTTTTGGCTTTCAATTTGCACATTGCATGCGGGCGTTACTTTGGCGCTTGTTTTGTAAAATGGTCGGTAGAAGAAAAACGCATAAATACACAGCATACAGCAGCTCAATGTTGGCAACTTTTTTACATGACGCAACTTTGGCTTGCAACGCCATTACATATTATTTTGCTGCGACTTTCGCCAGCGGTGAATCCACCACTGCCACCACAGCCTGCTCGGCTCGGTTACAATGGCAAGGCAGCGGTGGTCGCCACTTACTTACTGCGTAGTTTGCACTCTCCGTTGCAGTTTTAGCGCAAATTGCAACTACTCCATGCTACAGTGCTCCCCAAACCACAGCAGCTGCGGCTCACCGCCCAAACCTGAAGCTCTCCGTTGCCTGGTAATCAGGCGGCCGAAAAAAGCTTTGCAGTTTTCTACACTTTTCATACGAAATTTTTATGTAATTTGTACACTTTTTTCCAGCTGCTAAAAGATTTAGGTTCTTAATTTTTTTAATTCTCTTCGCTTTTAATATTTCACTTTCGGACAAGCTTAATGCGCTTTTGGCACTTTTGCATAATTCTTTCTTTTTTATTTTATTTGCTTCGCCAGTTTTATGCTAAGTTACAGTTACCTCTTCTGCTACGCTTTTGGCAGTTGCAAAAATCATAAATTTCGGCCAACAACGAAAAGCAGCGTCGGCCAACCCGGTTCACCGCAGGCACTTCGAAATGACCTTGTGCGCCTCTTTTAATATTTCCTGCACCACTGAGCCACTGCATGTTTCATATAACATTTCACTGCTCATTACATTTTATTACAGAATAAGTATTTCCTTGCTTTTCATATAAATATGTATTCAAACTAAGCGGTTAGCACTTTAGTGGGGCATTGCACAGTGGGTTGTCCTATAAAATTTGTGCATTCTTTGCTTAAAGAAGAAATGAGCAAAAATTCTGATTCCAGGCCAAACGCAGACGATTTTTTGAAGTAAATTACTGGTTTTATTTATTAAAAAAGAATAAAAAAAATTTTAACATGTGGCAACCCACTTTTTGCTAAAAGAAAAAATGAGGAAACGGTCTGACTCTGGACCAAGCGCAAAGGATTTTTGAAAGTAAATCGCTTGTTTTATAAATTATATTATATTAAACATAAAATTGCAAACATGTGGCAACCTTCCTTAAAAATATTATTATATATATATTATTAAATATTAGAAATCATATTTTAATGTCCTAACATGTTTTATATTTTTAACTGCCCACAGTGGGTTGTGAGTATTTTTATTTGAAGAAAATTGCTTGTTTCAAATATTATAATAATTAAAAAATTGCAAATATGTGGCAACCTTCCTTAAAAATATTTTCTACTTTGAGTTTTATTAAACTACCTCAGTTTGAAATCATATTTCAATATCTCAACATGTTTTATATTTTTAACTTAAATGCACAGTGGGTTGTGTTAAGAGTTTTCTGCATATTTTGCTAAAAATTAAATGAAAAAAAAATCAACTTCTGGACCAACCGCAAAAAATTTTTATTTGAAGTAAATCGGTAATTTTATAAATCATGGTAAATAAAAAAAAGGTATAACAGATGGCAACACTCCTCAAAAATTTAATATTGCAAACTACCTCAATTTAAAACATATATTTTCATGTCTCAAAAATATTTATTGTTTTTACCGAAATTTCCAGACAGGTGGCAACCTTTAAAAAAATACATCTGAAATAGTTAATAAAACTTTAGTTATCTAAATTATTAGATCGCTTTTAAATTAAAATTTTAAATGGATAAAAAAATTTTAACATGTGGTAACCCTATAACTTTTTTTTTACTCTAAACCTTTCAAAACTTCAACAGTTTTTAATGTTTCCATTATTTAAACAATGTTTTCTACTTCAAATTTTTATGCAGGCGCAAGGAAAAGGGTGATAAAAAATAATAATAATTAATAAATTTAAAAAAATTTATATTTATAGTAGAAAATTTAAATATTTTATTTATCTGATTATAATAAGCGACACGTAATAAAAAAAAAAAAATTTAATAAAAAAAAACAACCATTTTCACCTTTTTGTACCACTGTACCTTCGCTTAAAAATATTGTTTCCCTCAAAAAGCGTTTAACTGCAAACGTTTGCAACAAAGGTACTATATATGTATTTGTATAAATACATATGTATATAAAATATGTAAATATGTATATTGAAAAATCTGCATGATTTGTGCTGTGAAAAAACGGCACATCCCTCCATTATTATTATTTATATTTATTTTCTGCATGATTGCAAAAATATTGTATAATTTTTGCAAATTTATTCCATCACATATGAATTCACGTTACTCAGAGCCTCGTCCCAGGCTCAACTGCTACATACTTTCGATTATTACCCTCGCACTCAGTTTATTGGCGGTTGTGGTCGCTCGCCACCAAACAACCATCTGCTTCATTTTGCTTTATTTATTTACACAATTACTCCGCAATTTAAGCAAATTTGCAATAAAAACCGGATATTTTTCTTCGTTCGTAGGCCTGTATTCGAACATGCTTTATACACACTTAATTGATTGAGGTTGGAAATTTTCTCTCCGTAAATTTAACTGTGTCAAACAGCAATGCGGTGGTGAAGTAAAAAGGGTAAAAGTTAAACAGCCGGTTTGATTCGCATTTTCAACAAATTTAAGAAAAACTTTAAATATTTCATCGTTTATGAAGAGAATTTAAAGTGAGCGCTTTAAGATTTAAACATTTTATTTTTTTCTTTAATTTTAAAATATTTTTGTATTTAAAAGTATGATCACTCTATAGAAAATGGAAGAGGAATAAGAATAAGAGCATTTTTTAATCTTTTTGAGGCAATTTTACCATATAATATATTAAATAGCAAATACCAACCATACTTCACTCAAAAAAAGACTATAAGACACTCTATGTATGTAACGTGAAGCTTAATCAAGTTGTTCTAATCCTTAACAGAAAAGATGGCGAACAACCAACAGTTTGAGAATTAATGGAAAAAAGGAAGGATACACAATCGAAGAAGAACTATAAACGGTGATTCAGTTTTATTAAAACGACAGGCCTTCAAATGGCACAAAGCCTTGAGGCATGCCTTCTTCTGGACGACCTTCGACCACTTAAACTGATGAAAATATTAAAAAAGTAAGGAATAAGGTGCTTGAAAATCGTCAAGCAAATATTAGAAAAATAACAAAAGAGCTCGATATCTCTCGTGAGCTCGTTCGAATGCTTTTGTAATATTTAGGGTTTGAATAACTCAACTCGTCCCGATAAAGCTGATTTTTTTCAAAAAGAGTACCGGTATCTTTGGACCTACTTGAACGTGCGATTTGCAATCCCGTATTCATGGAGAGCATTATAACTGCCGTTGAGGCATGGACTTATGAGTTTGACATGCAAAGAAGTCAACAATCATCGGAATGGAAAGAAAAAACCCAGCCGAAACAAAAAAACATGACGCCAAAGGTGATACTCATTGTTTTTTTCACTATTCGTCCTTTGGTATGTCATGAATTTAGTCCGGAGGAACAGACTGTCAATAAGGAGTTCTATTTGGCCATACTGAGGCGTTTGCGTGAGAACACCCGTCGAAAACAATCGGACTTGTGGAAGAACAATACATTAATTTTACACTGTGATGAAGCATCATCGTATCGAGCCGCGATTGTGACCGAATTTAAAGCCAAAACCGCAATTAATACCATCAATCAACCAACGTATTCACCAGATTTAACTCCGTGTGCTTTTTTTCTTGTTCCCCAAACTGAAATTGCTGCTCCGTGGAACAAGTTTTCAGACGATCGGAGAGATAAAACAAAATTCGTTGAGGGAGTTGCAGACCACCAAAAAGTGCTTGTGAAGAATGTTACGAGGACTGGAAGAATCCCTAAACTCAAGAACTTGGAGCCAAAAGAAGACAGTACCGGCTCGAAAGCAGCATTTTCTACTGAGATAACATCCTGTAGCTCAAAAGGTCGAAAGTCAATCTTCAGTTTATATTATTGACGTAAAATTAATTCCGAGCATAATCTATCAACACAGTGCCTCGAACCAGCCGCTTTTATATATTTTTCACACTGATTATAATTTTTTTTTTTTTTTGTGGGTCTCTAGTGGTTATTGCCAGCGTAATTGACAAATCCACCGAACAATACGTTGTTGGTCACTGTTTTATCAGAATACCGAAATATCAAAATTCGTCGACACTAATGTAACAGGCCAACTGTAAAGTCCCCGGCCTGAGACATACCATAGATGGCGGTATTAAAATTAGTTTCACAATGGCCCCGGAAAATCAACCTTCAAGGATTGGTATGCCAAGTTTAGACTTGGTGAACTGAACACCGAAGACTGTGGACGCAGTGGACGCCCAAAAAAGATTGTTACTGACGGAAACATCAAAAAACTCCACAAAATAAATTTGGATGATCATAAAATGAAGTTGTTGGAGATAACAGGTACACTAAAGATATCAACTGAATGTATACATTATATGTAACCTGGTCTACGAAAAGGGAGCTAACGTGCGAAAAAAAATAATAATAAGAAAAATAAATAAAAAAAATAAATAATAAAAAAATTGAAAAAAAAGAAAAAAATTGATTTTTTGACACCTAAGCTCCCTTTCCGTAGACCATTATGTTATTCATGAATATTTGGATGTGAGAAAGCTGTGTTTAAAGTGGGTGCCGCGCGAGCTCACTTTTGATCAAAGACAACGACGAGTTGATGATACCGAGCAGTATTTGGAGAAGTTCAAGCATAATAAATCCTAGTTTTTGCATCGATATGTGACAATGGATGAAATATAGCTCTGCGATAGTCATCTGTCAAGGACTCCGCATGACGAACCCGTTCCAAAGCGTAGAAAAATTTCTATAGTTGACTCGCAAGGTTATGACGTCTGTACTTTGGGATGCACATGAAATAACTTTTAGATAATAAATATCTTGAAAAAGGAAGGGTCGTCAACAGTGACTGTTATACAGCACTATTGGACTGTTAGAAGGACGAAATCGCCGAATAACGGCCATATTGGAAGAAAAAGAAAGTGCTATTTCATCAAGAGAATGCACCGGTTCACCAATCAGTGAAAACGATGCGAAAAAATGGTCTTGAAATTGCTTCCGCCTTCACCGTACTCTACAGATCTGGCGCCCAACAACTTTTTCCTGTTCTCAAATCCCAAAAAATGTTCGCTGGGAAGAAGTTTTCGTCGACTGAAGAGGTCCTGTTCTCAGATGAGAATGCTCGTTGGGAAAACATTTTCACCGAAACTGGGGCCTATTTAGAAGCAAAGGGCAAATCACACTACAAAAATAGTATCGAAAAGTGAAAAGGTCGCTATAATCAGTGTATCAGCCTTAAAGGTAACTATGTTAAATAACAAAAAAAATAGCTTACTATGGTAGGCCGAGAACTTTTCAATGAATACCATATGTTACATTTATGCGCAACCATATAAAGCGCTCATTAATGACTCCCATCTACTTTTAATATAAACCATAATGATGATTTGTATTTGACGCACTTGTACCGAAGCTTAATTCCGCCGCCATATGCAGAAAAAGATGTCACGAACACGTAACTAAGTCATTAATAAGTTTTTTTCCGCGCACGCCAACCTCACACTGCTGCAAATAATTGATAACCCACGCAAGGAGGAACTTTACGTGCGAACAGCGGGAAGAAATGAACGCTTAGTAATGCCACTAAAAGCACATTGCAGTGAAACAGATGTTAAAAGTTTGTTTATTTGCGCTAGGAGTACTAGTGCTGCCAACGCAGCATTGTAGAGAAGGCTATCAAATAAATCGTCTAACATGCCTCATTTATTGCACATTATAAAGCCAGCGAACGCATTGCAGGCGAGCTTTATAGCAACATACCATATTCAACGCAAATGGCAAGTACCTTGCTGCCACTTGCTATAATCAAGATAGCTGCACACATACATACATTTGCATGTTTGTACGTATGCGTGAGGCTCATCTCACTCACCAGCGGCAATCAACTGTTTCTTGGTTAGTGATGCTTCAATTATGCAAAAGAGCCGAAATGACAGACAAGCGAACAGCCGGAGTGGAAGCAGCCACAGCACTGTCCGCTGAACTGTTGAGCTTGTGAGCTTCTATGCGGCGCATAGCGGCTAGCTAAGCAAACACACACAAAGTTTTGTTGTATCCTTCGCAGGCGCCCCGTCATGGCAGTAATAATTGTTGGCTGGCGGATTATCTCATTAAACGTAAATGAGCCACAACAACATGCACTCGCGGCGTGCACACATACACAGCTGTGCACAAATCACCAAACAACACGAACACACACACGCGTATATATATATATATTTCACTGCACAAGCGTTGCGTGCTTGAGCGCAAAAGGTCTCCAATAAATGGGGGGGTAGTAAACGAATTTAAAATTCAGCTCACACGCACATAAGCACCCATACACACACATATAAATGCTCATTAACTTTTCTGGAATTGCTAGCTGGCAGCTACTTTAGGCTAGGCGCTTAGCGGTTTGCAGTGTTCCAGTGGCGCCTTCAAGTCTGATTTGCTCACGAAAGTGAAAGGTCTTGGCCGCAGACTAAATGTGCTCGCCCGAAATTGCTCTGACGAGTGTGGCAACATACACATGTACAGTTATATTATAATGTTTACTCTCTCGCTGCAAACATATTCCACTTCACTATGTTCTAACTGCACGTTTAAGCCGTGGAATGCGTGTTTAATGGCCAGAAATGTGCGTGAACACATACATACATATGTCGAAAGTGCTTTGTTAAATTTGACATATGTAAATGTGCGCATATGTATGAGTATATGTTACTGCATGTGAAATTGCTATTTGCTCATTTATTGCTCAGCTAGTAGCGCCTGCCGCCAATTTCGTGTGCCAATACCAAGCCTACTACACAATTCCACCAAGCTTCGTTCTGTCATACTCCCTCCTACCACCCTTCAGCGGCTTAGCTTTCCTCCACCTACTTCAACGATTTGTTTTATGCGTTTGTTGACATTTTTATTTGGTGTTAGCAGTTTTTCAACGATAATAACGGATTTTGGCTTTGTATTTAAAGCACTTAAGCTAAGCATTAGAGTACACACGCATATTTGTTTACGGTTTTCTAATTTGACGGTTTTTCTATGGTTATACAACAAGCATTTGATACCAATTAATATGGTATTCAAAAATTGTTTTTACACGACGCAATTTTTTTTACATTTGCCACATTTAACTAAATTCCTACCAAAAAATAACCCTTTCTATGTATTCCGCTGCACTAGACTAATTTGGAGGTTATGTTAAATTTATAAATTATTTTCGGTCATCGCTATCAGATAGAATTTCTCTATAATTTGGCGAATTCTAATGTAGTACCCCGCAAAATCACTCTTACTCTTTAGTTCCTTTCAGCCAGAATCATTTAATTTTGAGGCTATGTTAAATTTTGAATTCTTTCAAGGCATTATTACCTCTCAAATTGTAATAAGTTTCTACTAAAAATTACCCTAAAGAGTCACGTTCAAATAAAATCATGTATGTAGTATATATAATTTTGAGGTTATGTTATTTGAAAGGAGCCATATTATGTAATGTATGCCTCATCTTTAACGCTTATGATTAGATTATATATTAATGATAATAATGATTTATAAATTACTATGATTTTTGTTGAGAATGATAGAAGCATTGCTTCAGAGCTAGAAGCAAATACATCAAAAAGTTAAAATAAAAAAATAATTAAAAATTAAAAAATATTTATTAGTTGCCACAGCATAAGTAAACACAAGGCTTGGCGGCAAATGTAATAAATTTCAAATCTTTTCTAAAAAATAATATTTTTACTTAAACAAAAATTTCGCAACTTTTTTAATCTGAAACCTAACTCGAAATATTTAAATTTTGGCAGATTTAAATTCATTCCATTTTTTATTAAAGAAAATGTTTTTTAAATATTTTATTAATATTAAATATTTTTTATTTTATTGTTTAAAGTTTTTAATAATTTATAAATTTGAAATCAGTTATCCCTCGAAAAAATATTTTACGTAAATAATGATAATAAATTTAACATATTTGAAGCAAAAAAATTTAATAATTTGTCATCAAGTTAATCAAGTTCAAAATTTTTAAAGACATTTTTCAGCATCCCTACAGGAAAATATTTTTCATTTTCCCGATAAATACACAGGGTAAATGTAAGCCATTTCACATGATTAATTAAATAAAATATATAATTTTTTATGTATATTTAATATATAATTTTTTAAAAATTTACTATAAAATTATAAATAATAAAATTATTAATAATAAGGTTCATCTATAAAAAGTAAGCGATTCAATACAAAATTGCAATTTTTTTAAATGTGTCTCAAAATTATTTCGAACAGTCAACTTTCATAAAACAAACAACTCTGAGCTTATTTACAAATCACAAAAAATACACCAAAGCTCGTTTGGACACTATTTAATAATCGTAATAAAAAATAGCTTAATAAGAGTAAATAAATATTTGCTCCCTTTTAAATGATAAACTTACCTTGAGAAGTATGAGCAGCACAATAATTTCCCCCGTTGATAACTATTATCTGCAATTTAAAATAACTAACACTTTCCACTCTTGAACCCTTTCTCACTTATTTAAAAAATAATTAAAATTATGATCAACTAACTTTTATGCTAACCAATACAAAATTCTGAACGAACTACACAACACTTTTCACTATTGAACAATTTTTGACACACCCTTTACATATGTATGTAAATAGTCCAAAGCCGTACGATAAGGACACCAGCATTGCAATACACACACATAATAATTCACATATTCCACTCATTTAACATTACAAGACCTCGTACTTCTTCGTCCAACACGAAAGTTGTTCACAATATTGTTGTTGCTAAAAATTGTAAAAAAAAATGTCACAGCAATGAAAAACTCACAGCTCACAAAAATTTTATTCACTAACTGTTGCTAACATTTTTCACGTTACTGCTCTCTTCATTCCGATTCGCACGAATTTTCGAACAACGAATTTACTCTTCATTTGCAAAGTCCTCTGCGTTTGCTCCCAGCACTTATGATCTCTTATTGCAAACTCTTTTCTCTCTCGCTGCCATTACAACTCTAGCTCTCGCTGGCTGAGTGCATGTCTATGTGCGCATAAAAACAATTGAAGGCGCATACATTTTTCACTTACGAAAAATTTAAGGAAAAATATTGCGAACTTAACTTAAACTATTTAATAAATTTCGAAAAGTTTATGTATTTAGCTTCATCTTAACATTAAATTACTTTATTTAAAATAGTATTAATTCACTAATTCTATATTTTTACTTAGTAGCAGTGACTAAGCAGCTAATGCTTTGTTAGACTCAGCGGAAACTAGCGAGCGGACACAATTCGTTAACGGTAGCATGGTTGCATTTTGATTTTAAAAAGATAAAGATAGATAAAATATTTTAAAATAAAATTAAAATTTTGAAAAATATTTTTTTTTTTTTTCAAATTATAATAAATAAAAATTTAACTATTGGCGTATTTAAAAATATTTTCCACACCTATTTTGTACATTAAAAATTTCCATATGATCGTATTTCTTTATTGACTCTGGATATATGGTAAATGGGATAGAAAAGTCAATGTTTAACGGGATAAAAGAAGTAAAGAAACTGAGAGTAAATAAAATTAATTGGAATATTGTTACCGTACATTGATCGAGGATCTAGAAAATTCTAAATTGCCATTTTTTAATTTCGGAACTTTTGGAGCCATTCAGGACTACAGGATTCTACAAATTAGTGCAATTTTTAATAAAAGTCACACAATTATAATTAATAAATTCTCTTTTACAGTACAACATGCTCAACTTCACTGATTAAGTAATACTTTTTCAAATATTAAAAGACTAGATAAATATTAGCTGATATATTTGCAAATTTTTCTAAATTTACCATTACTTTTTTTTTCAAAGACTTTACATAATTCACTATTGTTATTTACAAAAACTTTTATTTAATTAATATCTTCGTCTAAAAACTTGTATTAAATTGTTTCTATTTTTATGCAACTCTGTTTTCAGCGATCTACGCACTTCAGTTGTCCATCCGTTATTCGCTAGTTTCCTTCACGCGATTGCAAATACGAGCTGTTAAATTGACAAAATTAAATAAAATTATGAAATTCTTATAAAATATTGTGGCAAATCCAAGTTTTCATTAATAAAATCAAAGTGCAAATAGTTTGCCACCATATAAAGGCAAAAAATCAGTGCGGGCGTTAAATAACAATGTAAAACGTGTTTGTGCATGTGCGTGCACTGGCTTAAGTGTAGAAAAATGTGAAAATATCAGAAAAAAATGTGTCAAGTGCGGGTTTTTAGTGATAAAATGAAAGTGTAAATAGTGTGCAACCAATTAAATGCAAAAAATCAGTGCGGGCGTAAAAATTTCGGTGTTAATAACGCGTTTGAACATGAGCGTGCCTCTGCCGACGTCGGTAATAAGTAAAGAGCGTGAATTATAGAGAGGAAATGCAAAATGCGCGTTAATACAAAATGATACGCAGTTTTTAGGTAAGTTATTATTATAAATTTTATATAATTTTATATTTTAGAAGCAAATACTTACTTTTACTATTTCTATGCAAGTACGTGCATGCATTTCCTTGTATTTGATATTCTTGAGAATGAAATGCAATGCACAGTTTTAAAGGCATTGATAAGCAATGTTGTTAAAACTTTCAAACTGTGTGCTAAAATTGTGCTTTTCAAACTTTGCGAACAAAAGAGAAAATTTTAGGAAATAACATTTTTAATTTTAAAGTATATATACTTGTATCGTACATATATATGGTAGTGAATGGTTAGAAATTTGTATGAATACAAGTTCTAAAGAAGAAAATAAAGTGTCAAATATAAAAATAACCAATTTAATTCAATTTTAGTTTTATTTAATGGAATATTTTACAAAATCTTAAAAAATAAGCAACAACCTACATACATATGTACATGTGTAAAAGAATTATTCTATAACAAAATTACCATAAATGCATAGAAAACCTAAAATACGATTTTTAAATGTGTAAAAAGTATATCTAGTATGAAATTAAAAAACATAATAATAAATTTGTTTTAGTATTTGGATAGTGTACACCTTTAAAAATGTCATATATAGATATAAATAAAATCTTTAAGTAGTTTGTGAATTGCACCCTTCTAAAGTGAAGCCGTTCTGTTCAAACAGCTTTCCCACATTATTTATTTTATTGTGGTCCGATACCGTCCGTTCAGACAAATGAACTGCATCTTAGTGAGAAGAAAACGGGTGCAAATTTCATATCTACATATAAAGAAAACTGAAAGAATAGGTCGGACAGACAGATAGACAGACAAAAATAACTAAATTGACTTAGCTTTTCACACTAATTATTTATATTTTATTATACGGTCTCTGATGTTTCCTTTTGGGTCTTACAAATTTGGTGGCAAAGTTAACTTACACTGTTCATGATATAAAAAGCCGATTCAATAATGTTAAAGTTATGAGCTCTTATGTATTAAAGTCTGACTAAAAAATGTATATGTTTTGAAGAGGTATGCACTACTTCTAAATGGTAAAATGGTCTTTACATAATTTTAAATATTTTTTATGATATCTGCATATACCGCAACGCATTTACTCAAAATTTAAAAAAAAATATTCTCATAAATTTTTCACAGTTTTGCACAACTTCCATTCCAAAACTAAATTAAAATTGCCTTCATTTGTGCAAAAAATTGTCACGTGTTTCTAACATTCTCTACTTACCGCATGGAATTGTAGCCAAAAATTAACGATCTGGCAAAAGCACAATACAGGCGCATATGTTACCAACACACACGGAAAAGAAAGAAAAACTCTCGCACCACAAAAAGCATAACTGCGTTAGCACCCTCTCAAAAAAAAAACCTTTATAATCGTATGAAAAATACAAAAAAGTCTGCAACTAAAAGCCGGCAGTAGACATTGGCACTGACACTGACACCCCCGCAAACTTGTGCAATGCCATAACAATACAAAAGTCGACAACAACAACAACAACAACAAATTTACAAACTCAGTTTGTATGTGGCGAATGGCATAAATTTGTACGTTTGAATGTATGCATGTTGGGTGCCGTGTATGTGCGCTTGCAACTAACGATTTTTTAAAAAGTCCGCTCACGTATGAAAATAGTATTTTGATACCCCGTGTATAATGGGATTTGTTTATTGCTATCATTTGCGAAAACTTTGAGCTTTTACGATGGTGTAGTGTGCTTGGAAAGTGTTTGAATTCGGATTCCGGCGTAGCGTAATGGCAAACCGGAGCGCAACAGAGCGGTTAGTGTTGCAAAAGGCAGCAGACTGCAACGACGCAACAACATACACTCACAGAAACCGCTGTCAAAAGCGGAAATGCGTACAAAAGTGTGGGTAAGCGTAATGGAAAAATATGGAAAGAGTGCCAAAGTAGTCAATGCGGGAGGCATTTCGCGAGTCAGGTGTTATCCAAATGAATTTTGAGCTAAGGTGGCGGATTTGGCTACGAAGCGACGCGCTGAAATGCCAAAAAGTTTCACAAGTATTATTATTTTTTTTCTTTTTTTTCTGCATACCCAAAAGTCACTACCTGTTTTGCATTTGTCATCCCCCTCGCTACCAACTCATTACCACCCGTGGGTGTTGTGAGTTGCAGAAAGTTTCGCAAAGAAATTGTGTTGCTGGAGAATATAAGAACATTTTTAGAATCAAGGAAGACAATAATGGCGTAGTCTAGGTGGAAATAATGTCTGGTATGAATTTGGCGAATGCTTTCGACGTGTTTTGGAGCTTGCTCAGACGTGTGTGTGCTTGGTTTTGGTTTAATCCTTGCCTCCACTATTGACTCTTTACTTTTCATGTATTGTTATTTGCACCTTTTCGTTGAAAAAATTCATGGAGCTCGTTCTTGTCAGCTTCATTGCCGGAGACTTTGTAGAAAAATGCATTCACAGTTATACGTAGGTTTACGTGCTGGTGACAATATTGATAAATATTTTAAACACATGTTTGAAAACTATTGAAATGTTGTCCAGTTTTATAAATTAAGAAAATTAAGAAGATTTCAAATAATTTCGATAGATCTAAACTAGAATATCTCAATGTGTGGATGTAATCTGGTCAACAGGACGACCATATGATGAGTTCAAGGTTTTATAAAAATTTTACACCACAAATACATTATTTACTCCGTAATGAGGCTAAAAACTGAGAGGATTCCTATAGAAATTATTTCTTCCAGCCTTCTACTTGTATATTTTTTTTCAAGACAGAGGAAACTTTTTGATTAGAGGTCTAAAAACTGCAGAACTTTTCTGAAGAGTAGCTTTCTGAAAAAAAATTTTGCCAAATTATTCTTAGGTCTAGTATATTTTCGACTACATAAGTATTACTTTTACACCCTATTAAACCCCAATATCTCAATAGGACAATATACATAAGTGTGATGACTGTAACATAATATTCACACTTAAGTTCCACAAAACAACAACTATTGGACAACACTACAATAATGTGAAACATAAGTAAATCCGACCTTCATTATGGTGGCCAGAATGTGCAATATGATCTACATTACATTTACATTGCTTTTAGAAAAAAATGATAAAAAATGAAATAAAATCATGTTATATAAACAGTGAAAAGTTACATTTACCTACAACAATAAATGTACGTACGAGTAATATACACTTTATGAGGCGACAAAAGTAGACAAGGGTGACTGAATTATCTATGGAATGAGCAGCGAAGCGAAAAGTATGCCGGCAAGAAGAGAAAATGGCAGGAAGGCAACTGAAATTGCACGCCAACGAGATAAATCCGTGGGCTTTACGAAGCCACTTAAACTTTTTCACACTTACAGCAGCAGCACGGATGGCAAGCAGATATCCTCTGGCACGCCACATGGCACTTTGGCAACACCGCGACATTAAGCTGTGCTCCGGCTGCTGGCACAGAAATGTGAGACACTGCAGTACTCGAAACGGCGAGCCATAAACGACACCCACACCAGAGCGTTCACATCAATTGGCCGCCGTCGCCGCCACCACAAAGTGAAAATGTCCTGTTTACCTTGGTATTGTTTCAAAGGCAGTCAAGTGGCGCCTTGAAGTTGATGCGCCAGAGCAACACTTGCCCTTGGGTGGTCGGTCACTAAAAGTCGACACCATAGCATTGTGGGGGTGAAGTCGAAATTATAGCAGCTATATTTGTTAACAAATGTGTGAGTGTGTGTTTTGCGTTGAGTGTCGCAAGCAAAGTGGCATGTGGCATGCTGACACTGGTATTATTTTCATTGCCGCATTTTTCATCATCAGCGACTCACCCACGTCACTCCGTTTTTACCTTGCAACGCTCAGTGTCGTTGGTTTACCGGCTGCTTCGGCATGCAGCACACGAACAACACCTGAGCCGTCTTAAAAATGCCTTTGTATGTATATACCATATAAAGCTGGGTGTATACTTACGGAAATACTGGTAATCGGGCTCTCGTGGCAGTTTGGTTGTTGCACTTGCCTGCTTGGAGTCTGTCTGGCTAGCAGTATTGCGCGCATATTAAGCAACAATTTCACACCTCGCATTCATTTCAGCTCTGCTATTTACGCTAAGCTGCCACTCACCTCAATATCAATCTCCCGGTCTGCCTGCCTGCCTGTCGCTTCTTGTCACTTTTAGCCAAATCTCATTTGAGTTATTGCTGCAATTATCGTTTGGGTTTGTTTCTTTGCTATTGCACATTTGGGGCCTCGCAGGCCATTTGTCACGCACACCAATCCAAGCATATGCACGTTAAGTTCTCGTGCAAGTACTTACCTCCCGTGCGGATTGCTTCATACCCCTGCAACTGGCTGTGTTGATGGCTTTGTTGATCCGTCGATTATGATTTTATTGTTGTTAGATCTCAGTTTCAGCAGCACTTTGCGAGACAGCAATGCAATGATGTTGTGCCTGTTCTTCTTTAAATATTTCGTTGTCATTGCTTTTCGTATTTCTTATATAAATTGTCATGTGGCGTGGTTAATGCAACTTTTCGTCGGCGTGTCTGCATATTTTAACTGTCGCAAATCCTGTTGTTTGAAATATTGCTGAGCTTTCGTGTAGCTTCCGTAGTTGTAGTGGCTGTATTTAGTAGGTTGAGAGGCCATTTACCTTAAGCTTCGAAACGTGTCTGTTATAAATTATTTTTGTAGGATTTCGCATACCTAAATGAATAAATATTAAATGATTACTGTTGTGAAGCCAATCCTGACATCTAGGATAATTGAGCGATATATTTGGATACAAAGTTCGGAGCAAGAGTATGATTCCATCCCTCAAAAATCACTCTGGAATAGTCAAATAACTGACAAGGCTTCTATCATTTTCTTAAAATAAAATTACCAAGTTTTTTTCATAGATTTCAAGATTGAATAATTATGACAATTTCTCGAAGATATATCGGACTGTATGAGTATTGGGTTCATGTGTATACTCCCAGAATGGTTTGAAACATCTTGAAAAGTACAAATAAAGTTTCACTGGAACCAAAGTACAAGCAATCCTTGGTTAATGAGAAATAAATAAAGTAAAATCGGACAAAAATATTCAAATTATCTAAGTTCGAGCTACTTAGATCGTGGTCAGTTCATTCTAGAAACAAAACAATAGGGAAATAATTAACCAATTCTTCGTTACAAGATAATATTTTTATAAAATAAAAACACGGATTCAGTACGAAATTTATTTTTGGAATGGGCGAATAGTGAAGCAATTTTTAAGATTGCTTCCCTTCGTATAAATTACCGACCTAAAATAATTACCAACCGATTTTCTTGCCATCTCAAAGCCTTTGCTTTTCGACGTTACTTTTTTGTGTTAAAATGTTCGTCCAGTACTAACCATACATCCGCTGTTTTATGTGAGATACTTCTTCTTCTCGGTTATCTTCGAAGTTCGTATTAGACAACCTAAAGCTAGAACGATTTTTTCGTATGATAACACCTATTTATTCTGACCTTACAGGGTTCTTCTATCATTACTGCATAATTTTTTTTTGGTTTTACTAGGTTGAAATAGTCTCTGTAAGTGAGCTATTTCGTTTAGTTTTTACTTTTCTAACTTACGCATCTCCTTCACATTTTTCGGAGGCAGTTTTCATTTAATATAGCCAAGTACATTTAATGTCCGTGCACTTACCGAAAATTTATAGACAATTTTCGATTTATGAAGTCATCTGTTTATAGAATTCTGACCTACAGACTGAAGGCAGAAGGCTATTGGCAAAACCATCTGTAGTCTTAAGTCTTCCTTATTTAATGACAGAAATTGTCCCATTTACTAAAATCTTATTCAGTGCACTTGTTCCGCATTAGCAAGACTACGCTCCAAGCATCTGGGATCCCTACGGTATGATACACCGGAAGAGATATCGATAGTGAGGTCACAGAGTCTGTGGAAATTCGGGCCAAGTGCAAGCATCCTTAATTATGACCGAATGATGACTGAACTCATCAGATATCTCAAAGGTCCAAAACTGTCTTATGCGTGACCTCCCAGACTATCCTAACCTAACCAAAATTCTTATTCAGAGTTCAACCTAATCGCAGCAAGGGTCTATAGAGAGTTTTTCTTCAAGTCCACACAATTTTGAAACTGCTAATTAACAGTTATTTCTACCATGCACTTAAGTCAGCGATCAAAGGACTTTCTCAAAGTAACGTTTTAATTGAAGCACCGAAAATGCATTTCCTTCACTCAGCAAATTAACAAATTCTCGGTATTTTCAACTACTTTTTTTATTTATTTTGTCTCTCATTTGATTCCGCAAAAACAAATATTTACGCGCCTTAACCAAGTCAACAACAAATAACCGAGCAACAAAACAGTGCAGCAAAGCACGCAAAGCATAGAAATTTCTTAGCATTCGCTCTCTAGTGGCCAGTTACTTGGCCAAAAGTTTATCTATCTCTCCATATTGCCACGGTGCACCAAAAGCGGTTGGCCGACCGAAGTCGACGTCGCTTATCTCGTTTAAACGAAAGGGTTAGATACGCCTTGCGAAAAGTCAAAGTGGCTAGAAAAGCTGAGAAAATTCTAAAAGTCGAAGTTTTAGAAGGCATTCAGGACTGCTGGTTGGTTGTTGCTCTGTTTGTTGTTATTGTAGCTGGTGTACATAGTAGTTGGTGGGTAGTTTTCTTTTAATTTGTTTGAAAACTAAACTTTGCGGTTTCTCAAGCAAACAAGCGCATCTAGTTGAGGCTGATTGAAGCAGATTGTAAGAACGGGCAGAGATGCTAGATAGCGCCGGCTGCGGCTGGGTTGGAGAGAAAGTGCATTGCCGCCGACGCACGCAAGTTTCGTACTTATGTAAAGGGACGACTTGTGGTTGTTTTTCTTAAACTAACTGCAGTGTATTTGCTTGTTTTGAAAGTAATGTGAAAGCACCAAGAGTCAAATAGCCATGTTGGAAAACATTATGCTATTCGTACTTATGATGAGATACATTCTGAGGACATGAGTTGGTCCAATAAACGATAATTGGTGTAGTCAATGAAATAGTCTTAATCCTTCGGGTCTGCCTTGCTTGCTATATTTGGACTCATCCTTAAAGAAACGGACAATTGAGTATTGCCAGCATTATTTCAAATAAAATTAGAGTAAATTTTCTTAAAATATATGGCTTCAGCTCCAGGATATCCAATAAATGTTCCAGGGTTTTAGTTGCTTTGAGCAAACAGATTAAAGGCTGTCATAGTAGAGTCTTTACATATTACTAAAACTTAGATAAATGCAAGATTCGAAATGCGTAGGTAGATCCTTTCACGTCTTCAATGTGACCTTTTGGGAACAGAGAAAAGTTCTTGATTGTTAATCTGTAGTGTTTCACATCAGGAATCACATAGATCACAAAGGATAAAAGAATAGTGAGAAATAGCTCCCAGTAATCTCGAAATATATAGTTTAGAGGTCGAGCATATCAGGGACTTTCCTTAAACAGCTTAGCCCATCGGTTCGTTGTGTTACCTAAAACTCCTACATAATAGATCATAAGACTCTTACAAATTGACAAAGCGCTTTGAGCCTATCAAAAATTTGCTGTGACTGCTAAGGTAAGACTGCCAAGAAGTTTCAATCTCAGGTTTGTAAAGGATGGACAATGGATCTGACTAGATTCCACTTCACCCTCCTCTATACAAATTTGGCAACTAACGTCCGACAAGATTTTTAGCCTTACCGCATGAGTGCCTATTGACAATGTCCAGTAAGGACCACTACGGTTGAGGCACGATGAACTTTGGTAAAGCGAAATGATTCGTCAGATCTCCTTCGTACTACTCTAGGCTAAAGGGCTATGTATGCTATAAGAAATGATCCTATAAAGTGCTACTTCTGTTAGCGATAGGATTTTATAACAATCCATGAATCCTTCGAAGGCCTGGCAGGTCGAATATTATCAAGACGTATCATATTTTGTGAACTCTTGACTGATTTTATTACCTTGCATTTCCTGCAGCGTAACCACTTTAACTCTTCTCCCACTCCCTCTAGGCTCCACTCAAAGAAAGCACTCTTGCAATTGCGCTCAGCGTGCAGCTGTTGCTTTTACTTTTCAGCTTTATCACATTTTTTACGTCCCTCTTCGCTGCTTTCTTTGCGAGCGAACTGCAAAGGCGACTAATTCAATGGAAAATGCAAAATTAAATTGTGTTGATAATTTCGCCCAAAAGTAGCAGCAACGCTTTCAGTTTGCACTACTTGTAGTTGTTGTGCGCTGTATATTTGTTGTAGTTTGTAATTTCTAGTTGCGGTTATTTCACAGCTCCTCTGAGAAATGTCTAAATGAATGAAATAGTTTGGCAAAGAAAACAAGTGAGTTGTGCGGGCGAAAGCAGAGGCGTGTGTAGGGGAGCTTGAGAAACTACAAAGTTGTAAGCGATAAAATGCAAACGAGGCGTGGGCGGCAAGTGATGGAAGAGCTCTGCTGTTGTTTGGCGGGTTGTGGATAATTAGTTTGCGGATTCTTGCTGATTAAGAAACCCAAATGTGTGCTAGGTTATTCTTTTATTTATTTTGCAGTCCGTGTTGTTAACGACAACAACAATTATAACAGAATTTTCAGCAAAGTTATGAAAATAAAGGCGTTGAAAACTGTTACGTTCAGGGCGAAACTAAAATTTAGTCCTCTGATTCAACTTCAACTGTACAAAGTATTGTAATTTGAGAGAGTTATGATTTTATAGAGATTTTATGAATATTCTCTCTTAGGTATTTTAAGATAGGATTCATATATCATAACTTCGAAGCCGAAAAACTTGGCTTTTTTGGTTATGAGATATCACAAACAATTTTTCTGAAAGTCGAGGGTACAACCTTGCAAGGTTTCAAGAAATGATCAAACTACCATGAGACAAATTCCGCCGTCTTGTCGTGCTCTGTATAGAGCACTGCAGACTCCAACATGGGCATAACCTTTTGCGCAAACTGCTGGTTTTGCGATTTGGAACAGGAAACTCCGGAACACCTGATTCTAGATTGCCCATCAATTTGTAGAAAGCCCTAGGTTTCATCTCAAAACCGTAGGTTCCATCTCAAAACCCTAGGTTCCATCTACGTGGACAGATGTGATCCCTGTCGACCCCTATTCTGATACCTCAGTCGCGCCCAGCAAGCTCCTGGAATTGTACTGAATGCTGGACCTTTGTGTTATGTGAGATAGGCGAGGGCAAAAAAGACCATAGGTCGCAGTCCAAAGCCTCAATTTTTAAACTAAGCTAAGTTGGCCGAAATCAGTCTCAACACAGTATACATGATGCATCTTCTCAGTTCCAGTATTAATTTGCCACAACCCTTTTGATAGTGGCGAACGTGTAAAGTGTCATTCTCAGGACCATTGACTTAACCTCTACTCAATCTCCCATGTACATAGTTGCCTTCAATATCTAAACAGCTACCCAGTTTGATTTTCCTTCCCTCCCATCAGCAATATCTGAAGAGTCGTTGAACAAAACCCACACTCACTTGACTTGATATGTGTCTTCGAAATCTGGCAGGTGATTTTTAACTTTGATTTCCACATCAGCACAAGTTAGCTTAGCAATTAGACTGGTATGACTAAAGTTTGTGACGACCAAAATGGAATGACGAAACGCAAATTATTCTATTTTATGCTCCGCTGATGCGTTGACACTCAGAAAGTTGGTCAAGAAAACTCATTGCAAAGTCAAATGACAACTGCTTCTAATTCCACTTTGTCTGCGTTCGTCTTCCCGATTTCGGACTATTTAATGTGTGTGTTGGCACAACTACAGACAAAAGACACATGCATGACTCGCCAAGAATGCTGGCACATATCGGAGATTTTGCATTTGAAGTAGCAAACTGAATGGGGGATTTAGGCAAACTCATACAATTAATGGTGAAAAATGTTTGTCGAGTAGGAAAGCTCTTCGAAGGTAGTTTGGAAATGTAGATTGCGAATTCACAAATTCAGGTAAAGTCGGTGTGTTATACCTTGCATTATTCAAATGAAATTTACGTCTGTGTGCTGCATAATCACACGTTGTTGTCCAGTAGCTGCTACCTGCTGGTTCCGATTGTTGTTGTCTCAGATTACATACTATCAGCAGCAGCACTGAGAAAGCGTAACTAAAGATGTGGCTTTGCGGCAGAAGAAGTAGGAAAATTTTGCATAAGTTTGTGTGTGGGTGTATGTGTATTCGGCAGCCGGAAACCCGTAAGTCAACAGCCCACAGTGTGTTGAACAAAAGAAAATATTTGAGTATGCAGCAGTATAAGAGCGCCACTAAAAACGATTGGAAGATGTTGAGAGTAGACTTACAGTCACACACACATACACACACCCAATATGTACGTATATACCTATATATGTATATGTATGGAAAGACCTAAAACCATTTTGTTTTAAATGGTCTTCATGCTATGGTAAACTGCATACACATTTGTATGTAAGGTTGTATGGCTATGAGAGTGATGAGCTGACCGCTTCAACTGGCCGCCAGTAACCATTAGCCAACAGCCGTTGCCTTTGGGATATTTGAAACTAAGATGAATGGTCAAAGTCGAAAAGTTTTCATTGCTAGTGAAAATACAGTAAAAACTTTCAAACACACATACATACATACATACATACATATGTATGCTGATAATATCTTTAAGGCAGCTTGATGTTTAGCAATTGTTTTTCAGCAAATCTATGAAATTTTACTGAATATTCAGTTTGGTTTTTAACTCAGTAAACTTTAGTTTGTAGGATTCTGCACAATTAGTCCCGAAAGTACGAAATTATGTTTCGGGATCCCGAACTTACTTATTTTATTGCAATTTTACTTAATACAGCTTGGTTTTCATCAATCTGGCATCCATAACCGAACTCTAAAATCTTATTTTTCAGTACCGATATTTCGGGATTATAGTTTCGGGATCCCGAAAATTTCAAAATCAGTGTTGAATTTTGTATGCACTTTTTAGTACATACATATATGTATAATCCCGAAATTTCGGGATCACACTTTCGGGATCCCGAAATATACGTCATCAGAAATTAAACTATTTTTATGTTGTTAAAAAAAGTTTAAAAGGATTAAAAATTAAGTGTAAGTTTCAAAATTTTAAAATAGTTTCGATACATACTCATATTAAAAACATAGCCTGTGTCTAAGGCTAAATTACATCGTTGGAGCGAATAGCCACACTAGAAATAAAAAGTATACTCTCAACATCATGGTCTAATCATTTGGGCTCGACTAAAAACATTTGCCTATAAATTTGCAGCAGTTAGTTCCACTATATTCTTCTCAAACGGTGCTCGTCTTTGAAAAGAAAGCGCTATCATAATTATTCCCAATATAATTTTGACGGTCGGGCCCAGGATAATTTTACATAACAATTTTCCTAAGTTTACTTACTTCAAATTCAACAATAACCAACAAATCTCAAGCAATCAAATTATGATCCCTCAAAACCACACTTTGGAAACCTCCTCCATATAAAAAAGCCGTTTACTAAAATTATCTTCTCCAAAAACCGTCATCTCTTAGTTTCGATAAGTGCAACCACATTCTGACATTTCACCACTTAACTTATGACTTGCATTTTCTTTTCGGCTTTGAAAACTTTTTAATGAATGTTTTAAGTCAACCTCCGCCCACACTTTGCTAGTCTCTAACCTCACTTACTAACTTCGCAGCATTGAACCTGTCTTGGTCACTTAAATTGCGTAAGTACGCATGCTTGCGGAAGTAAATTTCTATATATTTGAAAAGGCACTTTTCTACTTATTTAAGTGCAACTCACAAAAAGTGTTAAGTGGAAATTTATGTTGCTAGAATTTAAATGCACATTTAATTATGGCACTTTTACTGACCGATTACGAAGTAGTGGTTAAATTAGTTGTCGCAACTTATTCGCATTGTATGGAAAATATCAAAGCTTAAGTATTTCAGCACGGTTAACTAAATTAGTTGAGAAAAGGGATATTATGAGATGCAGTAAGGCTTAAATGAGAGCGATATCAAAAATAATAATAGCGCTAATATATCTTTTAACTCAGATTCGTTAAAAGCACGAGAGAGCAATATATGAGGTGATCTACTCTAAAGTTTTGTGGAATGAACCTCATCTTAGAGCTTTAATTGGAACTAACTGAGTGCCAAACATTCCAACTTCCCCCCTTTGGAGAAATCTGAAACACAACCTGGCTATGAACAAATAAGTTAAGGTTTCAATATAGTTTCTAGGCTAAATATTAGTATTGAAGGATAAAAAGGGATCGTTAAAAGTCTATAGTGATTATAATGACTAAGGATTGGCTTTCTACTAGGCAAAGTAGCCTATTCAATTTACTATTTGGCCACTGAGTATGCCTCTGATCTAAGCAATCTGTTTAAGTAAAGAGAGCTACAAAAAGAATGAGAGAGAGAGAGAGAGAGAGAGAAAGCGCAGCTTATGCAGATTCTTCCTGATATAGGATCGATTGTATCATAGCTACCAACGGAGTACTCGTAGCTGGGGCTTAGCATAAATTGAATGTATTCCGTCTGATAATTTATAGGTGGAGGACTCAAATATGATTCGATATTCGAATTCTGAGACAGTTTTTTCTCAACTAATAAAACCGACCCTGAATAATGTACGGATTTCAGTTAACTATACCCTGAACAAGGTATATTCATTTTGCTACGAAGTTTGTTTATAAAATGTCAGAAGGAGTCGATTTAGCCATATCCGTCTATCTGTATTTACGAAAACTAGTTCGTAAGATTTCGAGGTGTCGATCTGAAATTATCTGAACTGGCGCTATGGGAGCAATACAGGATACATATATACACACCGGAATGATTGTGTTCCCGTAAGGAAAACTTTTTTATCAAGCAGAATATCTTCACAAAATGTAGCGTAGACGACAGACGCAGGCCACCGTACAATCTCCCTTTTTGAATCTCTGACCTTTTATTTATATATAATGGAGTCAATGACCCTTTTCTTTACATTTAGCCCAGTCCGCCACCTTTATTTAGTTTTAACCTAGTCCATAACCTAGGTTTAAGTTATGGGATCAATGACCCATTTGTTTTTATTTTATAGGGTCCGTGAACTCTTTGTTTACAATATGAGGTCAATAACCTCCTTTTTTATATTTTGAAGAGATCAGCGACTCTTTTGTGTACATTTTTTTTGGTCAATGACCCTTTTGTTTACATTTAGCAAAGTTCACAACCTTTGTTTACTTTTGAGGGTCACTGACCCTTTCGTTTAAATTTTATAGGGTCAATAACTCTTTATTTAAATTATTAAGTGAAATACCTTCGAGATCTTTTTGTTTACGTTTTGCCAAGTCCACAACCTCTGTTTACATTTAGACCAGTCAGCAGCTGTTGTTTACATTTTATGGGGTCACCTGATGCCTTTCAAAATTGTTCAGATCGGACTATTATAGCATAGAGTTTTCAAAAAAAACTGGCCCATGAACAGCAAGTTCTTGTATGGTATCTTTTGTATTTATGAAGGTTATTCGGTGCAGTCAAGGCTAACGTTTTATTTTCGTTTGTATTAATTTCGAAAGAAAAGCTCCACTGTTGACTTATTACGCAGCTAAGACAATTTTGAAAAATTTAATGTTGAATAATTTAAGAAAAATAAAACAAATTTAAGAATAGTATTATTCGTATTTAAAATCGCGAAATTTAAAACCATTGAATTAACAAAAAAATAGTATAATTTCCCCGCATTGCGAAGAAAAAAACCGCACACAATCACAAAGCGTTAACCGCATAGTGTGTCATTAACCGCAAAATACGCGAAAGCAAAGCGAAATGTGAATGCACGTAAATTCGCAAAGAATGCCGGAGGATGTGTGAAAATGCAACTGTAAATCAGCAGCAACGCCAATGCTCACACACACACACGTGAGTGCAAACAAAACTCAACAGTAGCGAACTCATTACCGAACGCGCCGCTAGAGTTTGCACAAAACCACACCGCCTCATACGAATTAAGAACCGCATTGGAAATGCCACAAATATAACAACAACAAAAATAACAGCAATAATAACATTGTCAAGAAGAGAAAGAAAAATTGAACGCACAAATGGGTGAGAGCACGAATTAATGAATGAGGCTGCATGAAACGCGAAAAAACAACCAAAATGGAAGAAAAACTTTTTCTCGCCCCACAAAACCACAAACAAAAACACATATGTGCACACGCACATACAAGCACATAAACATACAGTTAAACGCGCGCTATTGAAAAGGACTTAACTCCTTTTTTAATTAAAATTCATAATTTCAATACAACTGTGTGCGTGGGGGAAATTGACGCAAAGCAACAAAAAATGCCAGAGACAACGATAATGACGCCGGCCAGAAACAGCAGGGGTGGAGGTGTGAGCAACGAATAATGCGGGCTTATGACTGTTGGCTATAATTCGAGCTGCCTTTAAGGTTGCAATAGTTGTAGCATGAGTTGCTGGTTGTTGTAGTTACTAAGATACGCAAGGAAATGGCAAATAGGTTTTTTTTTTATTTTTGTTTTTTTGATATAAAACAGTAGCGAAGTCATTGCTGCTTAAGAGCGTATTAAGTATTGTGCTGCATTTCGGTCAAGAAAAGTGCTGGCGAACACTCGCAGCGGGTAAAGCCAGTTGAAGAGCGGATTTAAGCAAGAGGAAGTGTATACGAGTATACTTACGCACATAATACTTTTGTGTTTTTATTTGTATTTCTGTGGGCAAAACATAGCAAGACTTTGTTCATAATTTTAAAATTCTTAATTTCTTCTTCAAAATCGATGTCGTCCCCTTCAAACTAAACCCTCTTGGTCCCAATTCACTTGTGTCAACGTACTTTTCAATTTTCGAAACAGTTGTTGAAGGCAATTTCCGGAGTAGCCTTCAGGTTTAATGTCTTCAATTGAGTCAAAACGATTTCCCTGACGAATATGGTGGTTGAGGCACGATATTGGTTGAAAATTTGATGAAAAACTCACGAAGAATCAATGCAGTATGCGACGGTGCATTATCGTGGTCCGAACTCCGAGAGTTGCTGACTCAAAATTCGGCCTCTTGTTACGAAAACCTTCACGTAAATGACGCATAACACCAAAAAATATTCTTTGTTGACATTTTGGTCGGCTGGAAGTAATTCGGAGTGCACCTACCATCGATAATCGAAGAAGTTAACCTTGATTTTCTACATGCGTTGACGGGTTTTTTCGGCTTCGGCTCACCTTTGCCATAATATACGGCCGATTTATAGTCTCTTTCCGATACTTTCAAGAATAATCGTCAACAATAATATATTTCATGACATCCTGGTAGTCGTAAAACATTGTTTCACAAACGTTAACACGACGCTGCCTTTCGAAAAAATTTAGTGGTTTTGGCACCAATCGTACTTTCATTTTTCTTAGTCCCAAATGATTTTTCAAAATGATTTTCACTGATCCCTCTGATATTCCAACGATGTCAGTAAGATCTCTGGCTGTTGTTAATCGTCGATTCTCAGGCACCAATTTCTTTATTTTATTAACGAGTTGATCTTGTTGATGGTGGTCTAGGACATGGTTCATTGTCAACGGGTTCTCGACTCTCTTTGAATAATTTGTACCAATCAAAAACTCTGGCTCGCGACAAATAATTATCACCGAAGACCTTTTCCAGCAGTCTGAACGTTTCGGCACCATAAATTTGATTCCGCACACAATATTTAATGGAACTTCTTTGTTGAATAATTTCATCCATCGAAAAATCGCCAATTGCACTTTTTGTATTTCAGAAAGATATGCGTATGCTAAACCCTAATGATTATTTTGTTGTGACATTTGGCACAGATGTCACTGACAGTCAAACAACCAGAAAAAAATAAATAACTTTCGACGACTAGGGTTTTGCGCGAGATTTCTTTAAAATGTCTTACTATTTTCTGCCCACAGCGATATGTGAAAAGGTTATATGTACACGAAATCAGTTTTAAGTATGACTGTGAATTAAATCGCACTTTACGTTAACACATACACATACATATGTAATATATATGTATTTAATTATATACGTATGTATTTTTCAGTATGTATGTGTATGGTATTTACGAGTATAAATACTTGTAATAATGCATATGGCGGCAGCACTTCCGAATAAGCGGATTACCAACTCAGCCGGTGGGGTCTGCTCTGCTTAAACCGACATTAAGGCGGCACTTTTTTTTTCAAATATATGTACATACAAGGAGCATTCCAAAGTAAACAGGACTTTTTCAATCTAGCGCCCCCTAGTGACGCCATCTGTA
Organism: Bactrocera zonata; assembly: GCA_037783105.1. Classification (NCBI taxonomy): domain Eukaryota; kingdom Metazoa; phylum Arthropoda; class Insecta; order Diptera; family Tephritidae; genus Bactrocera; species Bactrocera zonata. Next base: position 184,407 of record JBAWJQ010002940.1, read on the forward strand.
TGTCGACTATTTCGTTAGAATCTGCTATCTTCATCGATTGTTCAGTGAGAATTTCATGACATTTCATAGATTGGAAGTGAAGTTATTGCGTTTGAAGTGTCAATATATTTGTGTTATCGGTGCAAAAATGAGTTTCGAACAAAGAGCCAACATAAAATTTTGTTTTAAAATCAGTAAAACTTTTACCGAAACATTTCAATTGATCTAACAAGTTTATGGCGATGATTGCCTATCCAGTAGCAGAACGCACGCTTGGTTTCAACGTTTTCAAAGTGGTCGTGTGGACATAAATGACGATCATCATGTGGGCCAATCAAATTTCGTGATCACCGGAAATTCCATCGAAACTGTGCGTGAATTCATCAAAAATCAGCCGAAATCATTGTTGAAATTCATGGAAATGGAATTGAACATCTCCAAAATATCAATTTATTGCATTTTGACCGAACACTTGGGCTTACGAAAAGTGTGTGCACGGTTTGTTCCGCACAAATTGACTGAGGAGCAAAAATTGCTCAGAATCCAACATTCGAAGGACGATTATTGACCAAAAATCACATTTTAACCATTAACCACTAAACGTATTCACCTGATACGACACCGTGAGACTTTTTCCTTTTCGGAAAAATACATTCGACCATGAAAGGAAAGCGTTATGCATACGTAGAGGCCATTCAAAATGCTTGCACCGGCATACTGGCGGCCATACCGGCCAACGAGCTAAATCACTCGTTCGACATGCATTTTGACCCTGCAAAAAGCTGTATTGAAGGAAGGAGACTATTTTAAATAAATTGATTGAATTTGCCGAAAAAACTATAAATAAAAATTGGAATTCTCATGATACAAGCAGTCTCAAGTGGCTCAACATATTCTACTACCAAGAGCGACTTGAAAATTCTTTGTCTATAACGCCCACAAATATGGCGACTTATAGGAGAATTTGAAATATTCTAAAATTTATACTAAAAAAAAATTCCTCATTTAAATTCATTGACGAATATTTCATTTGAATTCTCTAAAAAGCCGCTCAAATAAAAACTGCAATCAAGTTCATTTCCCTCTGCCTCCTCTTTCACCGCACATAGCGGAACTATTAAGCACTCTACATGCCGCAAATCCATGCTACAACTGGCTCAGCATGCGACTGACGGGCTGCATTCCTTTCGCGAATCTTTTGCACACACTTCAGCGGCGCTACTTAATGCCCCGCACACCCCCTTCATTTATTATGAGCATTTCATAATAAATACTTTGCTTTGGCGCTGCTCATAACTTTCTTAAGTTTGTTGTAATTTCATTTAAGTTTGCCACCTACTGCTCTGTGAGCAGACGTCTGCTGGCAGGCAGCCCCTCCTCGGAAGCTGTTACTCTGTTACTGTTTCTCGCGTGCGGGTGCGTATGTTCCTGAAAAAGCGTTGCGTTGTGAGCAAGCAAATAGCAACAACAATGGCAAGTGCTTTCACTACCAAACTATTTATTAGATTGAAATATTTTTGTAACAATTTTAATCGCGTTTGGGACGTCGCCGGCAAATTATGCTTTGCTCAGTGCCTTTGGGGTTGTTATTGTTTTCGCATTTTTGTTAATTTTTTTTCTCCGTTTTAGCGTTTCTCCTTTAATGCTATTGTTTCGCGTTTACACACATTTTTGGATTATTGTTATGCTTTGTTGCTATAGTTTTTGTTGTAATATATATTCTTATGGCATTTCATTAAAAATTATTCGTGTGTAAAACAATTTTCTCAGACAAAATTAAATGGCGAAATTCTTGTGCACGAAAACATTATTGGATTACGTCGTTTTTTTTTTTTTGGTATGTTGCTTCCCTTCAAACAAAAACCCCTTTGAGCGAGTTGAAATATAATTACTTCGTTAAGTGTGGAAATGGATGGCGGTTGGAAGACTTCAACTGAATTTTTTTCAATTTTTCTGGTTTGATACTTTTGTCGGAGCTGAAATTCGGCAGTCGTTTTGAAAAGGATATAATTTTAAGTCCATTTGAGTTATGAAAAAATTTCATATTAAACTTTCGTCATTATACATTTATCTTAATCCTCTGGTACTAGTTCTGGAGAAATGAAAAAATCTGTTACTAGATACCAATGCGAGCGTCCTGAGCTCAGTCACCACACTTGCCTTCGAAACTTCCTGGTATTAATATATATATATATATATATATACTAGAGAATCCGGCCACGCGTTGCTGTGGTATACATGTGATACTATTATTCATATAATAAACTATTCAATACAGTAAAAGTTTTATTTACGAATAAAGGCGCAAACGTTTTTGTCGGTATAAGAATCTAGGAGATTGTACTTGAGATTTAATTTTGAATACATATGAATAAATTTCATTGGAAAAAATAAAGAATTTGCTTTATCAATGTCTGGTTACCAGTCTTTCTGTCCAGTTAATAGAGTTGTTCGCTTAATAGATTATACTTAATAAACATCAAATATGTGCATGGTTACTAGAGATGTCCGCTTAATAGGACGTCCATTTAATGGAGCTTTCACTGCATTTTTTATTTATGAATTGTTTTTACTATCCTATATTCTAAGTTGTTTCGAACTGGACACAGAGTGCTAAATTTTACTAAAATCGGTTCAGTAGTAGCATTTTTCATTGATTGAAACTGAGTCTATTTTTTATTGCTTATGGTATAAGGACAAAAAGAAACTGGAGATTTCAAGCGCAGCCAGGTCCTTCTCCACCTGGTCTTTATAATGGAGTGGTGGTCTTCCTCTTCTTCTGCTTTTGCGTCGAATACTTTCACAGCTGGACTGTTACGACTGTCAGAACCTTTCTCTGCAAAAGTCGCGAATGTGACGACTGTTTGTTAGATGACAGGAGTTATTTTGTCTTTCCAGCACCTGTACACTCTTTTAGGAGATGGTACCTTTTCTATTTAGGTCTTCAACTCGAACTATTTTCTCCATGAGTAGATTGAAGAAGTCACACGATAGAGAGTCTGCTTGTCTGAAACCTCGTTTAGTATCGAACGGCTCGAATAGGTCCTTCTCAATCCCGGCGGACGTTTTAGTATTCCTCAACGTCAGTTTACACAGCTAAAAATAGCTTTGAAATCAACAAATCCTCTTTTCACGGGTCTTTTCGAAGATTTAGTTCATGGTGGATATCTTGTCTGCTATTGGTTTTTCAGGCCCAAAAGCCACACTGATAATGTCCAATCAGTTTGTCCATGGTGGGCTTTAATCTTGTACACAATACTCCTTAGAACCCTATATATGAGGAGGCTTATTCCACGGTAGTTGCCACAGATTGTGACAGATTGTGGGGTCACTTTTTTTGTGGATTGGGTAGAGCACACTTAAATTCCAATCGTCGTCCATGCTTCGTGGCATTTCGGCGGAAAAAATAGGATTTTTCCACTTTCCAATTTCAAAACTTTAATGATTTTTTTGTAAAGAAATATTTGGATAAGAAAAATTCAACAAAGTTTTTTATAAAAAGTGAAATTTTATAGTTAATAAAAACTAACAGAAGTCGACGGAAAGTTATTCAAAAAAATCAGATTAAAAGTATTGTCCAAATAAAGAATTTTTTTTGTGTGTAAGTTTATAGCTATGGCTTTTCTTTTATTTTTTAGTGAAAATATAGCACCTACTTGTTTATAAAAAAAAAAATGTATTGAAATTGGCAAGGCAAGCTAATTTTTATAATTTTTCAAAAATTATACTAAAAAATATCAACTTTTCATTTTTTGATGGAAAAAAACTTTATATGCTTTGCCTTGCTTAGCCCTCTTACTTTAAAAAAATGAAAGTTCCGGGTCTGTACTTTCAATAAAAAAAAAACAGAACCGCCACTTACCGTCCCTTTTAGTAACATCGATTTTAATTTCCACAAATACTGATGTCTTCAACAGACTTCTTATAACTTCGGATCCTTACATAAGTAGCTTAAGGCGTCATTCGAACAAAATTTCCTTAGAACTAGATCCCATTGTTAAAGATATGGTGCTTGCATAATATTACAAATAAAAACTAACACAATTTTTCGCCTGTTACATATTCAATTAAAACATTGCATATTATATTGGATTTTTATCAAGGTAAAGGTATAAATAACGTCACTTTGCGTTTAAGTTTAATTTTTTTTCATCAGGAGAACTCAATTAAGAAGTATCCCGAATTTCAAGTCCCTAGGTCCAAAAATAAAAATTTTGGCAATTGCAGTTATATGGGAGGTGGGTGTGTCAGTGGGCGGTTTTCCAAGATTTTTTCAAAATTTCTTAATTTAGTCCAGAGAAGTGTTTCTGCAAAGTTTCATTGTTGTACGATCACTGCTTCTATTTTTTCCAAGAAATGTGTGGAGCGGTGCCACTGTGCGTCGTAGCCTTTTACATTTTACTTACTCTGAAAAGAAAAATTATAGAATTTTCTCTTTCCATATACTCTTATGAGTATTCCATTTCGCTCTCGCTCCAAAAATAAAGTCTTAAGTAAAAGTCCAACAACGTGTCAACATTAAGATTGATTGATGGAACTTTATGAAATCATATAATTCATAACTCGAGTTCAAATCACTTTCGAACTTCTGCGACGCCAGCTAAGGAGGAAACAGCTGCTTCCTGAACAACTACAAAATAACATAATAATTCTCAGAAATGATTCACCCTGAATTTTTACTACTCACTTAATTATTTATGCTGCTGGTTGGCCGGCAACTGCCGACTGCTTTCCAAGTATTTGCGTTCGTACTGCAGAAGATGGCAAGTAAATAGAAAAAAGTATACACTTATAAATAAAAGGAGATAAAAATAAACCATAAGTTTGAATGGAAGTCTTCAGAAAGCCCAGCAGCCACACAAACTCACACCCACCCATTTTTCATTAGCATTTTTCAACTTACACTACGGTCCTTCACGCTGCCGCTTTGCTTGCCACACACTCACCCGATATAAAAAAGGATTGAATTGCTTATTCAGAATCCGCCATTTATTATTATTTGGCACTTCGCTTCTGGGTTTTTTGATGACCTTACTGTGTGTCCGTTACAGCGCATTTGTCGTCTTCGCAGATTGCCACTCATTTGCGCTGCCGTCACGTGCTGTGCCACAAATACTTTGCCGAGGCCAAAGGGCCTGTGCGCCTGTAAATATGCGTTGAAATTCATAATGAAATATTTATGGCATAAGAAATGTGACATTTCCTGCTGTTGTTGCTGCCGCTGCCAGTTAGCCTGCTGTCTTATGCTGGTAGCAGTAAGTAATGCTTCCGGCGCTTGCAATGGAAAAGGGTATTAGAAATGAACTTTGACTTCACTGATTTACAACTGGTCGCAGCTGTAAATAATTTGAATGTGCAAGAAAATATTGCGAGAATGAAAGTAAAAGGTTATGAGTGGCTTTATTTGATGTGCTGGAATAGTAAAATGTGCTTATGTATTTGTAAAGTAGTTCAGAGATCCACAAAAAACGTATCTTCAATGGGTTAGTGTAGATTTCAAGCACTGTCAGGTCTTCCTGTGAGAGTTCAAATATATTTTTATGGTATTTAATGTAATACTGCACTTTTATTGTAATAAGCTCTATCGTCATCTCTGGTTTTTTCTTAGTAAATTTCTGGAAAAATTTCCTGTAGCGTTACCGCTCATTTCTTGTCTCTTCTAAATCTTATTCATTCTATCCATTTACGAGTTCTTTTACCACCAATGAACCACCAACAAAAAGCGAATATAATGCCAGCGACTTCAGGCCAAGCAGTATACTTTCGGACGATCCTTAAGGTACCTTTGAATCACATAGTTATCCTAATTTGATAAGAAAGAGGATTTTAGCTTCACTCAGCAACTCATGTTAGGATTTTGGTCGCTTTTAATGAATAGCAGTAACAGAAATATATGATATTATATTATGTTTAAAAATATTGCCTACATTTGGGCGCGTATAAATAACCATTGACGAGAAGGTTCAGACTTAGAAGCTAAACAAATCTCACAGAAATATTTTTCAGTTCAATTTCTCTACATTTACAAAACTCCTGCTCGTTTAATTCCTTGCGCGGACCACACTTTTCTAAAAATCCCATCACTTTAATTTTTTTTGGGTTAGTATACATATATACAAAATCGTATTTAGGCCTAGTTTTAGCCATGCAAATCGGGCATTGCACTTTGGTTTAGTGCCTAAGTAGAATACTTTCTTTGAACAGCCATGCTTTATTTAACAAGTTAAACCACTGAAAAGTTTCACTGCGTAAAGGCAAAAAAATATTTGCTTTAGTTAGCTTACAGTTATCTCACACATGGCTTAAAAAGTAAAAACCGCAATGAAGCAAAATAAAAGAAGAAGTGGAAAAGTAGGAAAACTGAAGGCAAAACTAAAGCTAAAAGTTTATCCTTTCCATTGCCCTCATATGGGAGAGTAGTATTTCTTCTCATTTATTTTTAGCCACATTTTTTTTTTTTTTTTTGTTTCTTTTTTTTTTTTTTGAAACACAATGCTTGACTGCTTTGTGACTTTTATTGCCACACATGTGTAAATAATACCTGTGAACAAAGAGTGAAAGAAAATAGTAAAGGCAACAGACACAAAGCCATAAAACACAAGTCAAATTGCTAACTACATATGCATTTTGTGCTAAACACGAAAGAAATACAGTTACATGAGACTAAAAAAGTATATGAAAATATGTATGTAGAGTAAAATGGTATAAGAGTAGAGTCAGTTGAGTGTAGCAACAGCTGTTAGTGCGAAAAACTGCTCGACTTTGTATATATTTCTCTTTATTTTCTAAGTAAAGTGATAGAAATCTATACATATGTATAGAAACAAGTGTACTATACATAGTACATATGTATATTCATTTGACTAAGCTGAGTTCTCAGGCAGTCATTAATGTGCACTTGTAATGGCACATTTGGCAAATCTCAAAGCTCAAAGTTAAGTCACAGTAAAAAACTAACTTCTGCCATCTGCTTCATATTCTCACAAAGCACCAAGTTTTAGCAGTTCGCAGCCGCTGTGAGTGCTTAATTATTTGAAGTAAAACACTATAAACCATAATGATATCTGCCAGATCTGTTTTAGCTATGAAAAATATTTTCAAAAACCATATGGCTTAATTATGGGCACATAAAATATAAAAATATTACTCAAATATAACAATCAGATCGAGTTTGCAACGATACACATTGTGATAAAAATATACCCGGAAATTGTAATTAGATTCCTTGGGATGATAGGACTGTTCTTAGTTACTATGCAAATCCTGAAGAAGTCATAGTAAAATATATTTTGAACAGAAATGCTATATAATCCATTTTACACCGTTTCTCTTCCGCTCGATCTCCTTATCTCATTCTCTCTCTCTCTCTCTCTCTCTCTCTATTTCTCTCTCTCTCTCTCTTTCTCTCTCTCTCTCTCTCTCTCTCTCTTTCTTACTCCTTTTTATTATACCCAGAACAGGTCTTAGGACGTCAGTTGCGAAGTTTTTAACACCCACAAGGAAACAGAATTGATTAGCGTGAGCAAGCTAAGTCGATTTCGCCACTTCCGTCTGTGCCTATGTCTGTATATGCACGAACTAGACTCTCAATTTTTGAGATATTGATCTGAAATTTTGATCATGTCATTTTCTCTCCAATAAGCTTCTTATTTGTCGGAACCATCAATATTGAACCACTATAGATATAACTACTATACAAATTGAACAATTAAACTCAAGTTCTCGTGTAGAAAACATATTTTTTACCAGGTTTCCTCACGAAACTTTACATACAGTATTGCCTAAAAAAACTACACAATCTCCGAAAAAATGGACCAAATCGGAACGCTATAACATATAGCTGCCGTACAAACTGAACGATCGCACTGAAGTCGCTGTATGGAAAACTTTTTTATTTGACCAGATATCTTCACCAAATCAGGTGTAGAATATTTTTGAGGGCAATGCTTTAATCTCTGGAAAAAAATTCCAGATCGAACTATTAAAGAATATAACTCCCATACAAACTAAACGACCGCCTAAAAGTACTTGTACGGAAAACTTTTTTGTTTGACGCGATATCTTCAAAAAATTTGGTATAGATTATTGTCTATGGCAGTAATATAATATCCGAAGAAATTGGTAAGATCGGAGCACTATATTATATAGCTGCCATATAAACTGAACGATCCAAATCAAGTTCGTATAAGAAAAATTTGGACCTATGAAGGAAATATAGCACCGCTACAGCATATTTATCGTTTTTTTCTAATTTTTTAATTTTTTTTTTTTTTTACTATTTTAAATTTATTTTTTCTTATTCTAAAATATTTTTCATTTCTATTTAATTTCTGACATTTTGCTAAGAAAATTATATACAATCTCCCTGCTGTTATTCATTATCTCAAAGCATAACTAAAAATTGTTTATTTCTAAAGAAAAATATAAGAAAAAAATAATATCATTCCTTTGCCCTAACTTGGAAATTACATAAAGCATAGACATAAATAAATAACAAATGCAGAATCTTTACATATATTTTTGCAAACAAGACTGTGAACAACACAAACAACTTGCCCTACCCACTCAATATAATATTTATATATGCCATAAAGCATGAGTAAAGCTTAAAGTATAAGTCAAAGTAAGTGCAAAGGAAATGCCAGCAACCAGTACAGCGAGAGGCAGTAGTGCAATGTGGTGCGCCAGGGCGTATGAGCAACATGCAACTAAGCACTTGATACTTTGTGAGGTGCTTTCATAATACTACACACAAACACAAACACACATATATATATAGAAGACGTTTACCGTAAGTTAAATAGAGAAGCTCAGAGCATTCGTTTATTTTAATACTCCGACTGGTAATTACAATTATTTGCTTGTACTTGCAAGCTGTGGTGTCACCGCACTCAATTGCTTTATTTCTATGTTGTTTTTGTGTGAACTTTAATTTTGGGTATTTAATTACGCCTGACTTGAACTGGAATTAGTTTCAGCAAAGCACTGAGCGCACGCTGTGCCTTTCTAAAAGCGTTTTGTCCTTTCTCTATACCAACAAATGCAAAAGTTGCAAAGATATTTTCGGGCATTTTGCGTCTAGCCATTGTCAAAGTGCATATTGTCAGAGTTGCTATTGTAATTTATATTGCAGACTCTATAACCAACACTGTTGTTGGGTGCATTGTTCTTGGCACAGTTATGCCTTTCGCCAGCGAAGTAGTGTTGCCCGTTGGTCTCAGCGCTGTTGCGCCTCCAATTTCGTACTGGCTTTTGCAAATGTACATATTTATGTGTAGGCGTTCTTCTAAGTGTGCACTTAAAATTGCTTTCTCTTGTCGCAGCAGTATGTCTGTTCTTGCTATGTTTGCAGCGTAGGCGCCCCGCGTGGTCTATGTTCTAAGATGTTTTACTTATGTTCTCAGATATGATAAATGGTTGGCAATAAAATTTTTACTTGGCAAGCGAAAAGTACTGCATGCTTTGTCTGGAAATAATTTTAATATATATTAAAAAAATAATGAAATTTTTTTTTTTTTGTCAGTGTTGATGAAATATTTGTCGGCTGCGAAATTCTACTTCAATTCATAGCGAGATTTGGAAAAATTAATATTAAAAAAATTCCTGTTGTGTTTTAATGCATTCATCTTGAGCTAAAAACAACAAAAAACGTTAATATTGGCGCGCCGCAGCTAACAAACACTTAACAACTAAAAGAACTCACATACAAGAACTTCATTCTGATTGATCAGTTTTGTACCATATGGCAGCTATATGCTAATGTGTTTCGATCTGAAAATTATGTTTGGAGATTATATTGTTTACTAAGCCGGCAATCTTTACCAAATTTCGTGAAAATATCTTGAAAACTAAAAAGGTTTTCATACAAGAACTTTATTCAGATCATTCTGTTTGTATGGCAGCTATATGCTATAGTGCCCCGACCTCAAAAATTTTTTCGAAGATTATACCGCTTTTTTACAGTGTTGTCTATACTAATTTTTAGGAAGATATCTTCAAAAATAAAAGAAATTTTTCATACAAGAATTGTATTTGAATCGATCAGTTTGTACGGCAGCTATATGTTATAGTTTCCCAATCTGAATAATTTTTTCAGAGATTGCAGCGTTGGTTTAAATAATAACTTCTGATAAGTTTCAAGAATATATATTTCCAAATAAGAAAGTTTTCCATATAACAACTGTTTTTGAACGCGTTGTTTGTATGACGGCATTGTGCCATAGTGGTCCTATATTTGTGGTTCCGACAAGTGAAAAACTGTTTGAAGAGAAAAGTACGTGCGCACAATTTCAGATCGATATCTCAAAAAGTGACCTGCTAGTTCACGTATATATAGCTGAGTGATGGACATGGCTAAATCGAGTTTATATAGGGTTTCCAGCGTTTTCTACTTTCAAGCTTGATGCCAAACTTAATATACCCTCTTCATGACATTATTATTATTCCTATTGAATCAAATTTCAAGAAATTCAAGCGCGGTTCTTTCAGCCTTTGCTTTTATAATATTTCGTTGCATACTTATAGGCGACCAACCGTTATTCTTAACTTTTTTAGGATTAATCAAGAAATCCTATGTAACTCTGGACTATTTTTTTTTTGCTTTTGGGTTTAAGCTTAATGTTTAACAGTTAATAAATCTTATTTGCGGTCTATCGTCTACTAAAGTGTACTATAGACCTTAAAAACTAAATATTTTCAAACCACAAAAAATCAAATATTCCTAAAATCATCAAGTAGCCTTATTAAAAGCAAACTAACCTCAATTCCGCTGCCATAGCGATATATGCAACCCATTATTATACATATTAACCCCAACAATTAATCACATAGGCCAGATAATAATTCAATTTGGAGCAACCGCACTCATTTAAAGCCGCCATAAAAGCCAAGATTAAGTCTGCCTTACACATGCAATGAAAACAAACAAAATGAAAACGAAGGTGCAAGGAAAGGTATATAAATATATACATATAGATATCTCCAAAGCCAGCGTTGGAGTCTTTCAGGTCAAATGTAAATGATGCGCACAATAAATTCACATTTTCACATTTTTCAAAATCCACTTAATACCCGACAAATGCTGTGCGTTGTAAATTTATTTTGCACTCATACCTACATACATCACCAGATACATACATATGTACTTCAGTATATGTATTTATATAAGCAAGTCGCATGAGAGCGGTTGCTTCAAGCTCTATCTGAATTCTTCCATTCATTCTGAACAACTGATACGTGTATAATATTATATAATACCTTTAACACATACACATGTACATTCATTTTATTTCATTATTTCTTTGCTTGTGTGCAATTTTTTCTTTCCTTTTGTTGCTTTTTTAGTAACTTTACGGTCGGATATTAAAAGTATACAAAAGATTTTAATCAGGCTTAAATGGGCTTAAGAATTTAAACAACGTCAAATGAACCTTAAAAAGGTTTATTGGCAAACGAGCCGCTCCATGTGTGTGTTGTTCCACAAGTGTGTAGAGAAAATCCCACATGAAGATAATTATATACCTACATACTTACTTATATGGTATGTATGTCCGTTTGTAACTATAAATTATTCTGTACTTTGCCTTAAAATTCTTGGTAGTCAAAATGTTCTGAGTAAAGCTGTAGCATCTCAACTCGGCTCAAGAACAATAACTTCTTACCGCAGCTATTTGTCACAAAAGGGTTTTCACAAGTTAAGTATATAATATGAATCATAAGTAGTATGATTAAAATTTTTTTTAATTTATATAAATTTTTTAAAAACTATCAGTTTCATAAGTAAAAGTCATCACGTTCTTCTAGTACCTTCAAATGTAATTATGTTCACCAGCATTACTTTACATTACTTTAGCATGACATTAAGTTCCATTACGAGAATCATTTCCTCAGCACCATTACTATTACTATTTCAATTCCAAAATCCCTACAAATGCATTATCATTCCAATTACTTTTGAATAAAGTTATTATAATCTAATTAAAAATATAATTACTTTTACCATTAAAGCATTGTGATAAAAAATATACACGACGCAGATTTTGATTACATTTTTGGTATTTATTTTTTCCTTACTATTGGTTTTACTAATTTAATTACCGACACCATTACTTCTGTATTTTTTTTTTTCATTACTGCAAAAATTATCGCTCCATTAGTATTTAATTAATTAAAGTAACCATTACATTTGCATTTTTCATTACTGATTTACTTTAACTTAGCTCATCTGTCATACATTACTCTACCGTTACGTAAATATAAATTAATATAATAAAATTACAATCGCCATTACTATATAATTGCGTATATAATTACCGAAAAATGTCAGTGCACCAAGAGTTTTACTCCAAAGTTTTATGAACTAGAAGCTTAAACTTACATATATTACAAGTATATTTAAACTAATAATCACGATTACTCTATTTTTATTTGTACTATTACAATTTCCATTATCAGTACTAAGCACATTACAATTACTATAGACATTTTCATTAATGTCAGTGATAAGACTAATATTACTTTTTTCATTACCATTACAATGACCATTATCGTATCCATTAATATTAATGGTAGTAGTCGCATTACTTTTTTATTTAAAAATACCAGTACCAATAGTAATTACATTAACATTACTATTTCTTTTTCCATTAATATTTATGATAGTAATTGTATTACTTTTTTCATTACCATTACAATTACCATTACCATTACAATTACCAGTACTATAACCATTACCATTATCGTTTCCATTAATATTAATGGTAATAATCGCATTACTCTTTTCTTTGCCAATACCAGTACCAACAGTAATTACATTAACATTACTATTTGTTTTTCAATTAATATTTATGATAGTAATCGCATTACTTTTTGGTTACCAATACCATTACTAATAGTAATTACATTAACATTACTATTTTATTTGCCATTAATATTTATGATAATAATTACAATACCTTTTTCATTACCAATACCATTACCAATTTTAATTACTGTACCATTACTATTCCCAATTCCATTAATATTTATGATAGTAATTGTATTACTTTTTCCATTACCTTTATTTTGTAGGCGTGTTCCTAATAGCTTTTGAAAGCCTTTTCATAACCGAGTATGAAACTCTTACATACATATATGAATTTATTTATACTGTAAATACCCAACTTCATGTCATAAGTGGAGCAGAGCCAGCGCATTAATTAAAATATCTTACTTACTTCCTTATTTTAAAAAGTTTTAAATATATGAGCTTGCCCCCAATCCACTTCCACATATGGCCACTTGAAGAATTATTGCCGCACTCAAAGTGCTCATTACAAAAGGGTTTTATAGAAATAAATTTACACCTTAACGCCTTGAAAGGGACGAACCCCAGTCTGCAACTAAAGTAAAATAAAATAAATTGCCACACATATTTAGTGCGAGTACCTGAAATACAATGGCGACTATACTTCATTTCTACTACACACACATTTGATTACGAACAGCACGCCCACACACACACACGAGTCACACATATACGGCATTGTTAACAATTACACACACGCACACACCCACTCATGTGCGTTGCACATAAATTTGCAAAAGTAACGGCAGCTGCTGACATTAGCGTTAGAAATAATGCTTGCGAAAGCACCGAACACCTTTGGCAAAAAGGTAAGAAAGTTGAAAAATTGCGAAAATACATAAAACACACCCATCTAACGGTTACTTTTATGTACTTAACTGCCTCACTAAATGGCGTTTTAGTGTTTTAGTTGTGTGCGTGTGTGATTTTAAATCAAGCACATACGCCCTCTCTTGTCTCAGCGCTCCACAAGAGCACGCCTGTTATTCCTCGCTCTGCTTAGTGGTGTGTGTGTGTGTGCGCGCTCCTTGGCCTCTGCGTGCCGAGTGAACGCAAGTACAGTATCCGCCCCGCAATTACTCGCAAATATGCATAATTCCTCGAAGAAAGATGCTTACACTGTGACTTTAGTATCAACTTTCGGCGTTGCCTGCTTTCCATATTCGCACGCTCGCTTTGTTTGTCAGAATATTAATTTAATATGGCAATCATGTTAGTCATGCCACGTAGAATGCACCTGTGTCGAAATTACTGGTCGACTTTGCTGGCGCCGAAGCACAGCGCACCCGAGTGGTTGAGATAATGTGGTGAGCCATGTGATTTTTATGGATTGAAGTTGCGTAGTTTAAAAAAATTAGCGCAATTTGAAATTTAGCCACGCTGAGGTTATGCTAGGATAACCTTTAACAAAATTTAGAAATTTTAGACTTTTAGTTTAAGCAAGCACCGTGAATATTAATTATCATAAAACACTTTGCATGAAATACTTAATATCTGGAAAGAACAATTCTGTAAAGTATTTTAAAGATACGAAAATTACTTGCGAGAAAGCTGTCAAAACAGATGTCAAATTAGCCAAAGTAAACACTTGAGTTTGACTTTTACTATATACTTGGTTTGCTTAAGCAAATCAGCTAGCAAATGCTTACCACAGAGCAAAATTCAGATCAACGTATGAAATTGCTAGAAATTTATTTCCAAAGCTCGCGTTCTGTACATCGAATTAACATTTTAGTTCTTGAAGAGACTCCAAAGACCCAATGCACGAAGAGTATTGCCCAGATTATTTTATTTTTCTGAGTTTTCTTTCAAATATAATTCCAAAAGTAACATTCTTTACATAATGTTACTGCACTCTAAGAACCAATTCGAATATAGATTTTGAGTATTATAGATTTCCATGACCATAAGCACACTAAATCGGTTTGAAAGGAGTACAGAAGTTTTTTGGGAAATTGTCAAAAAAGAGAGGGTGATGTTTGAGTTCGAAACCGGTTTTATCTTTTTGGCTAATTCGGCTGGTCTTTCCTCAGCAAAAATCTTGCGATAATGCCTCCCATATATAGTATAACATTACAATTGAAAAGTTCCCGGCTTACCATAATAAAACACACTTTTTACAAAAACTCGCTTTTTTATTGACCACAGTTCACTTCAAGCGTGATTATAGCGACCCTCCTACTTTTCGATACCATTTTTGTCGTACGATTTCTACTTTACTTTAAAATATACCTCCATTTCGGCGATCAACTCTTCATTCGACAAAAATTTCTTCCTAGCTAGCATTCTATTGAGATCTGAGAACAGAAAACAGTCGCTGTGGACCAGATCTGGAAAATACGGTGGATGCGAAAGCAACTCGAAAACCAATTCATGGATTATTGCTATCGTTTTCTTTGACTTGAGATACGGTGCATTGTCTTGGTGAAACAACACTTTCTTATTCTTTAAATGCGATCGCTTTCGGTGACTTCGACCGTCAAAAGGTTCAATAACGATAGTTAATAGCCGCTGTTTTTATTTAGTCCTTTCAAGGAATTAAATAAAAACTGTTCCATGAACATCCCAAAATGCAGACTACATAACGTTGCCAGCCGACTTTTACGTTTTTCCACGCTTTACAGAGGGTTCACATGACCATTCCACTCGGGTAAAAGAAGATTGGACTTCGGAGTGAAATGACGGAGTCATGTTTCATCCATTGTCACATATCGACGCACAAACTCGATTTTATTAAACTTGAAGATCTCCGAATCTTGAACGCGTCGTTGTTTTGCTCAAAAGTGAGCTCACGCAGCAGTGAGCTCCCACGTGATTTAGAGCTTTCTCATACCAAATTATTCGTGAATAATATCTTTGGATTGCCTGCTATTTCGAACAACTTCACTTTACGGTCATTCAAATTTATTTTGTGAGCTTTTCTGATGTTTTTTTTTTTTTTTTTTTTTTTTTTTTGGCGTCCACTGGGTTCACCGTTTTCAGTGCTCATTTCACCACATCTAAACTCAGCATACCAATCCTTTTATGATTGATTTTCCTTAGGCAGTGTCCGTAAACTCGTCATTAAGCCAAGTTCTTGTTTCAGCTATAATTTTTTCTTTCGAAAATCAATATTTTATGAACATGCGAAATTCCTATTTTCTCATTTCTTCACTATAAAAAAGTTGCTTCACTCAAAATGATATAATTCAAAAACTAATAATCCGACAGCTGTCAAGTTTACGCACGAACCTTTTGAAGACCAGGACTAATCATATAGATTAGTTCTAAGTGTCAGGCCAGAGAATTCGATCAAAATATGTTATTTACTTTAGGTACTTAAACACCAGACTTCACAGATCTAATTTTTTCGTGGTCATTTTACAATAA
This sequence comes from Bactrocera zonata, assembly GCA_037783105.1. Lineage (NCBI taxonomy): Eukaryota > Metazoa > Arthropoda > Insecta > Diptera > Tephritidae > Bactrocera > Bactrocera zonata. Next base: position 200,599 of record JBAWJQ010002940.1, read on the forward strand.
AATTGTTTAAAAGTACTTGAACATCGGACTCCCCAGACCTATTTGATTAGTGGTCACTTAGCAATAAAATTATATAATTTACATAAAGTTTGAAGTAACTTATCGGTGAAACCTGAAATTGATAAACTGAAAAAAATTATTTAGCGTAACTTCAGAAGTTTGAGAAAGGCATACCAAACTATGTTAACAAGTTCCACGAACCCTGAAAACAAATTGAAGCAAACAAGCCTAGTAAAAGGGACTGCTTATGATAGGCTAAGTAAGAATAAGCCAAAGTTATAAACTCAATTAGAGCGGCACAGTTTTGGGAGCAATTTACATATTTACAGAATATAGAAGTTAGCACAAAAATGCCGCTATAAGAAAGCCAAGCAAAATATGGAGAAGCGTCTCATAATGAAATTTGCGGCCTTTGCATTGCGCACAGCCTGTTGTCTTTACGTTTAAACTTCATTGAAGTGGAAGAATTTAATCATAACAAACGCCAAGCGGCAAGCCATAAAACCGAAACACCGTGCGTAACTCATTCAGCTCCAGCAACTTCACCTGCCGCGCGACTTCTAGACACTTCAACATTTGGTTAAGTATGCGTGTGCTTTCGGGTAGTGGTGTGACGGGTACGCTGATTGTTGTTCTTTTGGCAATATTTACGCATTTTGTTTGCTCGCCATTCGAGCGCTAACCAACAGTCCATACTGCGGCATAAACCAGACAATATGGCGGTTAACGGTCGATCAGCCGGCGTTGGTGGTGGTGGTAGTGGTGTATAATTGGTGAATTGTTTGGTTGGTGGTTGTTTTGTTTGCCCATATTGCGGATGTTCTGTATGCGCTGAAAACCATAAAACAACAGTTAGCTTTTTTTATTTTCATAATTTTACGCTTTCCATAAAACCGCCTACACAAACAATACCATAAGCGTTCAGTTTTGTTTTTGTTTTTATTGTTTTATATTTGTTCGTTTGTATTGTGGGAATACGCCAGGGTGATGCTTATGCAAATAAAATAAAGAAAAGCGAAAATAAAGTGAAATTTTTCAATTGGGTAATCAAGTTAATATGTTGCCGCAACGGAGCTGCGATATTGTCTGCTTAAGTGGGCGGGTTTATGTTGAGGCTTTTACTGTTAAACACTCGAACGATAAGCCTCGACGATCTGTCAGTCAGTTAAAAAACGGGCATAAAGAGTTAAGGACTCTGTGGGATAAAAACTCAGTACTTTCATAATTTTTGAAGCTAACATACAGGTATATTAGGGTCCATAGTACAAATTCCTATAATGCCAAAGAAAACCGGTTGAAAGATAGTTGAGAAAGTTGGAAAGAGATCCTCAGAAGAGCAAATTTTATCCACATATTCTATAAACTGCTATAGCTCTGGGGAGCCATGTGTAGAAGTTTACGCAAGTGCGGAAAGTTCTCTGAGCGCCATTCCCTAGGGAGTGACCAGAAACAATTCTTTGACAAAAAGCTCAAGCAGTTCACGACTTCCGTCCTTAGATCAAGTCTCCTCTGGGTAGCCAACAAACATCCGTTTGAAAGCAAGCTTAAATAAGGAGGCGAAACATCCCTCCCCAGGCTGGTGCGCTGGATTTGGGACCTGAGAAGTGCCTGAGCTTGCCGATCTGCTGGCAAAAGAAGCTGTGGCACCCACCAAAAGTTTTCAGCCGCCAAAATTTTAGGAGAGGAGCTACGAAAAGAATAAAAATCAGTCAGAAACCCCCACTGGCAATATTTAATTGGGCTTCGATGGGCGAGGTTGTTTCTTGGAAAGTTTCATACAAAACGATGCAAGAAAACGATTCGCTCTTCCCAGAAGCAAATGAAGGCAGCTTGTGGGATTTCTTACCAGTCACGAAGACTGCGATGTCGTCTGTCACATCACAAGAGTACATACTCCTGGGCTAGAAGAAGAAGTAATGGGGTAAAAAAAAGTAGGTGATAGAATATATTACAACCATTAACTCGGGAGCTTTACTAAACCTCTTTGATTTGACTGGGATAACAAAAGAGGACAGAATAGAGCACAGGTCGTAGAATATTTCTCAAATTTCAATCTGTCTATTTTAAAAGTCCATTTATTCTATAAAAGTGGATCCTACGAGGTTTGACAACTAAGTAATGAGACTGATTTTATTGCCGCGCTTGCGGTAAACCTGTGACCTTGAAATTCCATCTCTCTTTTTTCGGCATCTCTTCTCTCTCCGTTTATATATGTACCATCGCTCTAGTTCGTTTAGTTCGCCTGCTGCGTCAAGTTGAGTAGACGTGTGTTTGTAGTGCTCGCCACGAAAATGGAAAAAATTGGGCGAAACAGCTTCGGAAATGTACGCTAAAATTGTAAGAGTGTGTGGTGATAGTGCTCTTAGTCGTGCCCAGGTGCTTTGATGGCACAAAGAGTTTAAGTAGGGATGTGAAAGCGTGGAAGACGAGGCGTGGAGTGGGAGACCAGTCAAGGTGCGGACTGACGCGAATGTGCAGCGTGTTCGCGCATTAATTCGTGAAGATCGGCATTTAACAGTTCGAATGTTGAGTATGAACCGTGAAACAGTCAGACAAATCGCCCAGACATCGCTCGTAACTGGACACCGCCCTCAGCGTATCCCAGTATTTGGCCTCTAAAGGGATCACCGTGTTGCAACAGCCGCTTTATTCGCCCGACCTGTCCCCCTGTGACTTTTTTTGTTTCCTAAAACAAAATCGGTGGTCAAAGGAACCCATTTTGAGTCGATTACGGACATCCAGGCAGCCGTGACGAGGGTACTCGCGGACATCCCAGTCGAAGCGTTCCAGAAATGTTACGAAGCATGGGAAACGCGCTGGAATCGCTGTATAGCTGCCCAAGAGGACTACTTTGAAGGGGATGGCAGAGTTGTAGAATAATTTTCAAATATACGGTTTTTATGGAATCAGTCTCATTACTTAATTGACATACCTCGTGCATTTAATTCGCATATATATCTGATTGCATATCCGATGTGTAGAGTATCTTCTTTGTAATAACTACCGAAGTGTCTTAAATCAAACCATTATAACTAACCACTATCATTACCTAAAGCAAATGTTTCAACACAACCTCACTTTCGTTATACTACGTAAACAAATACACTACGGTATTATGGTAACAGCTACCGTTATCTAAATTAATACAGTTAATTTACATATGTATGCAAGTATTGTACTCGTAAGCATAAAAGCCGTTCCGAGCTTAATGAGCATTTGCGCCGACAATTTCAAGGAGTCACGGAAATGCATAACTTCCAACTCATGACTAACACAGTTACTTATTTATTATGTAAACAGGTGTAGGTGGAAGTCAACAACCACCCACTGAAGAGCACACGCACACATAAACTAAAACGCTCGTAACTAAGCGAGCAAAGAACTTAAGCAGCGAGTATCCATAGCAGCTTCACTCTATAGACCTTAACAACATGTTGCCATTCATGAAGATTATGATAAATTTATACGATAAATGAAACAACAAAGCATGCATAACAGCACTTTTAAGTGAATATGGGTTTATGGAACAAAACGGGTTTCCTTAATAAATATTTTTGGAAGGCACCGCCATAAAAAGCTAAGCAATTTAGCGTATTTGTTCACACAGAAAGCGGAAAGGTTGCATAAATACTGCCGCTTTGTAAACCTGTATGCATATGTATATATGTATAGTTTTAGGCGCACTAAAATATTCGAGCAGCCCCACTTAAACAGCTGACAATAATATGTTTGCGCGCATAAATTGTTTTAAAGCGCCAATGGCAGCGTGTCAGTATGTGCTTGGCAAAGTAAATTACCGGCAAATATGTGCCAGCCAAAATGACAAGTAAAAACTCACGCCAAAAAGTATACTTCCAGCACATATTTGTAACACACACTACTACTTCATTTGATGCAAGTTATACACATATAAAGTGTATGTGTGTGCAAAATAACAGCAATCATCAATAATCTTAAAGACAACACGCCAGCTGATGCCAGTTGCCTGGTCGACAACCCACGTAGGCCTCAACTTCGCTACGCTGGCAAAGTTCAAGATACTCTGTCGACACAGTGTGGCATTGATAGGCTGCCTGGTTGGCTGGCTGGCAGTCGCTGAGCGCTGATTGCTTTGAGCGTTTAGCCCATGCACATGGGGGCAGTATGTCAACTTGGCTGAACGACATAAATGATAGCATGCCAGCTTGTACTGCCAGTGCGCTTGTTAGTCCACTTGCCGGCTTTCCTGTGCACTCCTTCCTTTTCCACCACTTCGCTTGCACACTTCCGTTGTCGATTTTACATTTTTATCACTTGCAATAAGTTTTGGCAGCTGTTGGCACTTGTCCGTCCGTGTTCACTCATTCACCAGGCCAGTCGTCGATAAAGATTGTTGGGCTGAGGCCTCGCTCCGCCTTGCATGTTTTGCTCGCAAAGTTTTCATTTGCAATTTATGTTTTAAATTGGCGCGCATTTATATTAGAAAAGCATTTATGTTACAATGTTCTTATTCTTTGTTATTTTATTTTTTTATCTAAAACTATTTTTGGACCAACGCCAGCTGTGCACCAATGGCCATTAGATGCGCGTCATTGACCGGTACACCCTTTCCCCATGCAACTTCCTGCTACACTTTAGCCAACTCCTTTCGACTGTTCCTTCTCGCTTATCAGCATATTTGACCTTTTCTAGCCCTCACTCACGCTACTTTTTGCTTTCCCGCTCTCTTTGTTCGGGTTGAAATGGCATCATTACACCATAATGACATATCGATTCGTTCACTGAGCGTTCGCCATAAATTATTGGCCAAACATACTGCTCGGTAACAGTTTAACAATGCCGAAATCCCAGTTGTGGCGCAACTGCGCTGCACAAAAATTAAACTTCATTTTTTGTTCTTCGCTGTTTGACCCTTTTTCATTTGAGCGTCGAAATTTCATTTTTTGTTCCGTGCGTTTATTTTGACCCCTTAATGTTAAACAAATGCGCTAAAATAAATCGAAACAAAATTGGCTGCCTTGGTGATGTATAAGGAATCGCACGTAATATATAGCGAAGCGGTTGAGGGTTGCCAAATTGCGAGGTTTTATGAATTCGAATATATTTGAATATATTTTCAGAAATTTTTCATAAATGAATTAGCCAACCTCAAAGGACTTCATAGTTTAGGCAGTAAAAGTAATGAAGATTATGAACTCACGTTAGAAGCTTCCACACGATTCGAAGAAGAAACTAATTTCTCTCTTGAATTTAAAGTACCAACAAACTTCATTGTTTGGAACACAGTGTCAAAAATAAAATTTTTGAATATATTTCGAGTGCGCAATTGGTTTCAACAATCTTTTATGGTTTTAGAAATGACAACCTAATAGTTTTTTCAAGATCAATCAATTGCAAATTTGATTCCATTATAGAACGTCAAGTAGTCATGCTGATGAAGGTATGAGCTTAACTCCCATTGATCGGGTTAAAACAGATATCAAAGGATATGAGTACCGAAGAGTAGGACACCCCAACCGGAAACCAATATTTTCATCAATCAGAAACCAATATGTCATCAAAACCAAGCTTTTCCTAAGTTTTCGCAGAGATCACGTCGTGATATTCTAAGTGCTGATCAGCCTACAAAATCTCAATACTATCACCGAACTTCAAATTTTACATATAATCCTCCCATAATCTCTCTAGTTGGTTTCTATTTACTATGAATTCATAAGGAAGCCTATATCAAAGTTTATATTTATATTAAGTATTAAATAGCCAAGTATAAATCGCATACAATATTAGGTACTTGACTTCTGGAGGTTCACCTAAAACGAGCTTAGCTCTACTTTAAGGTCGACAGAAATATTCGGTATTTATACATCGCTCCAAAGATGTTTTAATTAACCTTTTGCAGAACATTTTTCTGCCCTGTTATCCACTGAGATAGTGATAATGGTGAAGCGTGTATTAAATGCTTCCGGCGGATGTCTATATATCGCATTGTCAGTAAGCTTGATATCCTTTCCACTTTTCTACTGGTCAGAGCAACGAGCAATTCTATGAGAAAAAATATAAAAAATATCTTATAAGTTTAATTTTTTGTGAGATATCATCATCACTAGTGTAGATACCGCTTACGCTTATAGCCGAGTTCACAACAGCAAAGGCTGTTGTTTATTTTTCATTGGGGACGTTTTTTACTTTGGCTCGCTTTCAAACGGTCGTCCTTTGGCTACCCAGAGGATACTTGGTCTCAGAGCGAAATCGTGAGCTTCTACACATAACTCCATCCTCCCACTAGTGCATAAGTCCTCAAAAAAGCATTTCCATCTGCCCTTATTTTCTCTTAGCCTCTTTAGTTCGCTCCACGATTTTTTCAAACACAGTGCTATAGTCAACGAACCAAGTTAGAAAATCGATAGCCAGTCTTTGTTTCTGATATGCTACCACCATACAATGCATCAAGGACTGGAGCGAAATCCGGTTGCGGCTTTGTCAGAGATTAGTCAAGTTTTGTTTGAATTCGACATAAAAGTATACTGGTACTATTAACGTAAAATAGAGAAGCAAAATTCCGCGTTTTTACATTGAGAAGTGTCACCTTTCTTTGTGAGAATGACCAAGATACCCTGAAGCCAGTGCTCAGGGATCTGGAAGAAGGAGTTTCGTCGTGTGTTCTTAACTCACTTTAAGAGTATCACCTGTATTATATGGTATCCTATAGATTTGTTGTTTTTTGGCCCCTTTATTGCTGAAATGATTCCCTTCAGGGAATGTGGCGCTAAGCTTTTTCTATTTGATAGACGTACTTGACTCGAATATGATATAATGTTATCGCATGTTTTAGCTTTGAAAAGGTTAAATATTTCTGAAAAATGTTCTCTGAATCTGTTGAGCTGCTCATTCCTTTTCGTTGATTTTATTAAAGGTCGGACTTCACTACCTTAACCTGTAATTTGCGGTGCAACGACATACGGTACTTTAATATTATTTTGTTGTGCAGTTTATTCGACTTCGAAAGCTAGACTCCAGTCCAGTTACGTTTATCTCGTCTACAAGCTGCGAAGCTCAAGTGTTGTGGCTTGGTTCCTAACTTGTTTTGACTCTCGACGTCTCTGGATTACTTTCCAAGTTTCCTCGCTGATCCAATCTTTCTTTCCCTTTGATCGGTATCCCAGTATGTTTTCGCACGCATTATGAAGTCGCTTTTTGATGTCCTTCCGTTGTTGCTCTAAGCCGACCAGAGATTTGGCTTTGAATAGATAAATTTCGCACGTGTTGGGAGATATGTATTTCTTAAGGGGTTAGGAGTAGTCAGAGGCACGAAAAAATGAGAGTTTTCAGTATTTTTTTTTTTTTTTGCTACTAAATCATGTTATTTTACAAAAGTAGTAAAATGACATTATTATAGGATGTGTTGACTTGAAGTCGCGAAAATTTCAAAAAAAAAAATTAATTTCCGAAGTTATAGCTGTTTGTGTTGACCCTGTTCCCAAAAAAGGTACTAGCGGTGACAAGCATAAGTCCTTGGAGATTCATCTAAAAACAATCAGACAAAAACAAACAGTTTAATAAATAGATAATCCCGGGCCTGATCGAAGGATTTTATTATTTTTTTTTTTTTCAAAATTAACAAACTGGCGGCCTCAGGAAATTTTTTTTCTAAATTTTGGGAAAAAATTAAAAGGTCTTAAAAACCGAAATTTTTGAAGAAATAAAAATCCTTCGATCAGGCCCGAGTTTATTATGTCTAATCTATCTAAAAGCTTTATAAATTTCATTAAAATCTACTGAACGGTTTTCGAGTTACAGTTGTCACCAGTTCAAAAAACATAGTTCTGAGAAAAATGCGTTTAAAATTTGCCTTTTTGCTTTGAAGTGCCCAAGCTCTCTTTGTTAACTCAAAAACTAATAGTCGGATCAACGTAAAATTTTCAGGGAATATTTCTAAGATATTGCACTTAACGAAAATGCAAAAAAATAATTTTTTGAAAATTCTAACTACCCCTAACCCCTTAATCTACTCTGACAGATCAAATTTTAAGTCCAAAAAAGCCGCTCTTTTTTATAATTTTTATTTTAATATCCGAAAAGACTTATAATGTCTTCTTCTTTATTCAACTTAAAACCACATAAAATCACAATATTTCGATTTCCCCCTCCAGCGCAATTACAGCCAACTGGCAACCCTTTTTACACCACTACTATTTGTCCTTACACACACACATGCTTGCGCACGTACGAGTGTGATACTTAGCCAATTTATTTGTTCAATACAAACAGTCGTCACCAACGAGCTGCACCATCCGATAAGGCAAATAACCAAACGGGGCCGCGATATACCTTAGTGCAATCTCGAAATCAGAAAATCACAAGACAGCGCACAAACAGAACGAGCAGGTGAAAAATTGCGAAGCCGCACAAGCCAAAGCAACGTGTTAGCAATCAAGTGAAATTGCAATTGCGCTTCGCAAGTTGCATACACAACCGAGCAGCAGCGCGCACCGAGCAGCATGCCTTGCTCACAAAAGCAAAACATTATAGACGCTCATTATTTTTATTTGTATGGCGACTATATATTTATTTTTGCTTTCTTCCGTATCTTTGCAGTGCTTGAAACAACATGAAATTGGAATACGATGCAAATCCGTTCAAGCGTCCGATGAATGCGCTACAAAAACAATGGTACCGCGTACTTATCGCCCGACGTGTTGGCTACGGGCCGCCGCGATCCTCTAGCAATGCCAACCAAACACAAACCTAGTGAGTAGCAAATAGTGAATAACATACATACATACAAAAATACTTATTTAAAAAGAAGACAAGTGCCGGCAAAGTGGCCGAGAGGGTGAGCGTGAGGAAGAGATAGAAAAAATTGCATCAAAAATAGGGAAAAAGAGAGAAAAATAATAAAGACACATTCAGTTGGCAAAGGCAGTGAATAGCTATGCACTGTGACAACAATTGCAGTCGAAGCAAAAACAACACATATCTACAATAGCTATAGCTATACTTTGAAGCACTTCTTTTGCTTTCCGTTTGCCTACTTTGTTGTTGCCCAACCGGGAAGACAACGCAAAAGCGCAACAAATCTTTTTACAATTCGTCAGGAAATTGCATTTCCTTACTGCCTCGTTTGGCTTGATTTGATTTGCTTCCTCCCAACCGGCTTTCATGCATTCAACGCTCAGCGCTGCTGCCCATCCTTAGCTGAGGCCTTGTGTGCGGTTTGCTGCCGGCGCTGATCCGTGTACTCCAGTAGTTAGCGCTCTGGTACGTGCAGTGCACACATCGTGTCGTAGTTGTAAATCCCTCAAGGGCTTCGAGAATGCACTCGTGCATACGCTCATAGAATCCTACATACACCAGCTAGCAGTAGACCCACACTCACACGTATATTAGTCATGTCTGAGACTGTCTTTGCAGTCCTTTATGTTTATGTGGTTTTCATTTTATGTTCCTCTTCATTTTTTTTTTTTTTTTTGTGGCTTACCTTGCTTGGCTCCACGTCTTATTCGTTCGTGTGTGCTCAGTAAATATTTTCATTTCATATTTCACATGATTGTCCTTTTATTCTCACTGCCGCACCTGTAATCCATCGATTGCATCTCAACAATTCAACTTCTTTCCGTTTGCCTTGCACTACCCCGCTCTCCGCCGCCGCCTCTCGCCACGCTGTCGTTCTTGTCATATTTGCGCTGCGCGTAGTCAGCAAGTTTGCCAACGGCGCTACATGGAAGCATTCCGCCGTTACAATGCACAGTTCCGCAAGGAAGTGCAACAGCACGAACTCATGCAGCCGACTGCCATCGATGCGATGCGTGTTCACAGGTATGTTCCCCAGTATATTGGATAATTTTTACAATGTAGTTTGTTATACACGAAGTAGATAGCACAAATGCAAATATAACATTATTTTTAACATAAAAGTAATAAGCTCAATGTAAACATATTTTTAGCCAAACTATTCTAAATTACTGTATTGTTATCATATTAGTTGCTATAAATTTTTAAATTGCTTGTTCAGTCATCTTAGTTACGCTTAGTCTGTCGATTGCATCCTAAATGTAGGCAACATTTTGGTTTTCGGGCGAAGACAGCAGATAAAAAATTATTGTTGCCTACAATTAGGCGGAAGTATATATAGCGAAGTCACACACCGTTTAGTATTATGAAAATTTTCCCGAGGCTTCTTTTGCAATTCTTAAGAAGTGCGAACACATAGATTCCAATAAAGAGAATTTCCGCTTTTCTTTTTAGTTGCTATCCTTAATAAAAGTAGTCTTCAAAAACATAGTTTTTATTAAGGATATAAATTATATTATTATAGATAATCTGAATTAAAGCTAAACGCTTTAAAAACACTTTCAAAAGCTGATTTTTATGAGTTACTCTACTAAGCCGAAAAATTATCATCATTCTTAGTTTCATTTCGACATTTGTGGTGAATTTGGCTCCGGCTTTTGATAAGTTCGATGCCAATAAGAGTAAATTAAAGCAGTAAAGGCAAATATTAGATATTATTTAGTGCCGCTAAGGTTAGGTTATTTTTCTCTGGTAGGCTCGTGAGCCATGCATAGGCTGGTTTTCGTGTATAGCGATGCCAGATGGAGTGCCGTTACGTAGCTAATGGGAAGTAATCATCCTTCAGGGTGCCAGCTCTTGACACGAATTTCAATAGTTTCTGTAACCTCGCTATCGGTACCTGTTTAGTGTCTTATACCGTGGGGCCGCCAAACTTTTAAAGCGTTGGCTTGCTATTGTGGGAAAAGTGCACAAGATATATTTCTTGCAGTCATCACGATCTGTCAGCTCCATTATGCAGACGTATACCGCCACCAGACTGTCACCAGTATTATTCGTATCATATTCTTAAAGTCTCTTCCATCAAGAATGAGGGAACTTTATGTAGTTTTGATCTAATGCTTTGCACATGATTTTTGCAACTAAATACATATATCAATCCATCGAATTTTAAACTTCCTTACCAAGTATTTGCCCAGATCGTCGTAAAAATAATGCATAGACTTACCAATGTCAATCATCTTATCGGATGACGGCCGTGAATCATCACCTTTGAGATCTGGCACACAGTAGATGGGAAGTCGCTTATTCCTGATTACACTCTGGTCCTACCCTGTTTTCCAAGAAGCTTCTGGCCGATATGCGAACCGAAGTTACTGCATTGATGGCTGTTCAGCTGTGCACGTTAATTAACTATGGAGCTGCAAGCTCTTGCTTGAAATATATTGCAGTTGTCCGGCAGCTTAAAAGGATGCCTTAATTCAAACTCTGGCAGTATAACCCCGCAACTTCGCCGTCCTCCAGTTTCGATGCATCTTTAAAAATGTTGAATGTTTTGCTTGCACATGCCTTTACATCTTTTTTATGTTTACTCTAAACCTTCTATCCAAATTGAAAAGTGGAATCATATAGACCTAGCTTGTCTAACCGCCTTTACTCACCGAGATATGGACGAAAGTTCTATATATAAAGTATCCGGTAGGCCAGTAGTCGCTGTGCATATTTTGCTTCTCGATATTCAGCGAAGAGATCTATAGGTAACAGGTTTAGCACTAGTTCAAAAGCCGTCTTTGGAATAGTGCTTAAAGCTCCCATTATGTACAGAGCAGCAAGCTTCTGAACCCCTTGTTTTGGCTTGTTGTAGTGCTCACTAAGCTGACTCGGCCATTTTTTCGAAAAATAAGTTGGGTAGTTGAGCCAATACGAAAATCTGTCTATTTATGAGTTCTAGTTGCTGTTTCCTGTTTGAAATCAATACTAGTAATCCGAGCTGAGGACCTACTTGTATAGTGGCCGAAATAATACCAAACTTAATATTTTATAGCTGCTTCAATCTGAGGAGTGTGAAACTCGGTCAATCGCAATAAAATCAGCAGTTTTTTTCTTCTTCAATGAAGTTATTATTAATTTAGTGATGTATGTCTTCTAAATGAAAGATCATTACCTAGTCCTCATTACCTCAGGAATATTAAAGTACGAACTATCGATCTCAGTGAACTGAAATTTTGTTAGCATTACCAATTTACAGACTACATTTTCTCTGAACTGATGAGATCCAAGAGAGTTCTTTCAAAAATCTCCGATTAAGAACTTTTTTTTTTTATTTTTTAGGGTTTCGAATAGATCCATTGTAAAATTTATCTTCCAGAAACTGTCTATATAATTATACATATTTTTTTGCCAGCTCCGGTGAAATTGTTGCCAGATTGTTATATTTGAAATAGCAACTTATTAATCAAATTTTAAGAAAACAATGATTGGGAACTTCTGTTTTAAATCTTTCATTGGCTGTTCGTCATGGGTAATAAAAAATTAACCGATTTAAGTTAGAAATTTTGTAATTGCAGCAAATAACTAAAACTCATAGTTCAAGAAAAATAGTGCACACACACCTTTCAATTTGCCCACCCGTCTCCTCCAAAAGTAAAGTATATCTAATTCCATACACACAAGCACCACTTCACATCCAAGCATCCGCTAATTCAACAGAATATTTTAAAACGCGGAGAAAGCTAGAAAACCGAAGCGATTTTATTAAGCTCGCTGCAACTTAACATCGTTGTTGAGTATTTATTTCACCTTTCGTTGACCCACTTGGCTTAATTCGCTTTTAACACCGAAATTGCAAAGCCCACAAAAACACCGAAAAGGCTGCACGAGCCAAGAGCTAAGCACCAACAACAATAATAACAACTATCTACAGCACAAATACTTGAACACCTGCTTTGTTTTTGTTGTTTTGTCAAGCAATTAACTATGTACATTTAACACTTTCGGAGCAACTACAGTTAGAAACTTTGATTAGCACCAGCACCAGCTACAACAACAATAAAAGCACATAAAACAGTGTGATAAAGAGGAAGCAACTGTAGCAGCATTTCAAACATTTTTGACATATTTTAGTAGAAACGGCGGAGTAAAGTAAAATATTCTCGCATTTCGCTGCTCTTTCGCCCACAGAACCTTCGCCATTACAACACTTTGGCCGCCCTTGCACTCGAAACGTGAAATAAATCTGACACTGGAACAATTGGAGAATGTTTTGAGTGTCAAAGAAAGGTGGCGTTTGGAGGAGATACTCAAGCGTGAAACGAAGCGCAGGTAAAGTGGCTTCGTAGAGCAACGTGAGATAGGAGGAATGGGAGTAGAGAAAAAGCGGAGATAAGTGGAATGAGAAGGAGAGGAGGCATCAGTTGCAAATGAGGAAGAATCGGTAAATATACTTACTGGAAGGAGTGGATGACATATCAATGATTTGAGGAGCTGAAATGTTAAAATGAAAATTGATTTGGCCGAAGGAAACACAAAGTAAGGGCGGGTTCGAAAGTAGCAAAAGGCAACAAGAAATATTTGCTTCGATATTTAAGTTTAAATAGTAAAATTAATTGCTTATCAAGATATTATGAAAAAAATATTCAAAGCCTTATTTTCAAAGTTTTATTTATCATCTTCATGTTAGGAACCCGAGCTGCCGAACAATTTGCGAACTTTTCGTATGAGCTCAGACTTCGTAGCTTGGATTGTGTGTTCCTTTAAGTAGAACTCATTTGACTGTGGCAGTCCCTTTTGAATTATTGACCCATCTATTGCCTAATATTATTTAAAGTTAGGTGCTCTTAACGACGACTAAAAAATAGACAGTTTCTAAGAAATATCTATGAAAAAGATTTCATTATGATATTTATGACAAATAACATAATTAAAATTACTTTGTAAAAATAATTATTTTAAACCACCCACTGTGGTGAGTTTCTCTCTTTGAAATACAGTTTTGACTAATCTAATTCTCGAATCTTTTTAAATATTAAAATGATAACCAGCAGTTTTTGCAATAAAAATTCCCACCACATACTGTGGTGAGTTTCCTTATTTGAGCATCTACTTTGACTGAATTTACGCTATTATTGTTTATTCATTGAAAAGAAATAAGCACCAATTTTTACAATTATAATTTACACGACACACTGTGGTGAGTTTCCTTTTTTGGCCTCCTTCTTTAAAGAATGAAATTTTACTACTTTTTTCTATTAAAAATAAATAACGGCCAGTTTTTACAATTATTACTTAGACCATTCACTGTGGTGAGTTTCTTTTTCTAAGCTAAAAAATTTAGGTGCAGCCATTAAGACTAACTCTAAGGCTTTTTTTTATCTATTATAAAGAGAAAGGGAGAAGATTTTTCAATCATAAATAACACTGTGGTGAGTTTTTTCTTATAACTTAAACAAGTAACATTCAATTTTTTTAAACGAATTTAGAACATACATACTTTACCATTAAAAATTAAGAGAAGAATTCAACAACAGTTGTTTTTAAACTCATAAATCTGATATCCTTTTCAACTACACTCATTAACGCTCAGATACGGAGCAATCTACCATATCAGTACCAAAATCTAAAGTGCAATCGATAGCACTCAAAATCTTCAGCTGCTGCCATTCTCTGCATTGAAATGTATCATATCATAGTCACAGCATGCAAGCGGGCAGCAACAATTTCCCCACACACACACGCTTCCTTTTACGCGCAACGCAGCGCGGAACGCCGCAGCAAATTGCACTGCGTGTGATTAAGCGCAAACGGCGAGGTCTCGACTGACTAACAAAACTGATGTATATGAGTAGTATTACTTAGTGGTAGAACAGGAGAGCGCAACCCAAGTGAAGCGCCAGCGAAACCACTGTTTACTCGTAGTCAATGGGGCGGGGCTGACCGCCAGCGGCGCTTATTCGCATTGCAAATCACGGCCCAAAATATCGACAACTGACAAAATGTGTGAATTGAATTTTGAAAAAGATTTCCGTGGCACGTTTTCCAGCATATCATGAGCTGCTCGCGGTGTGGCTAGGAAATTCGAGCGGTTTGCATTGAACCACTACGTTGCGAACGCGGCGCACAGACAATGCGGAGTTTGAGTTGAAATTGTTGAAAAGTTGATTACATCCCTACACCGTTATACTTACCGTTACATACTGTTCCATAAACAAACATACAAACATATATAAAAACAAATAAAAAGGTATGAGCGCGAACGTGTTGTTTGCCGCTTGAAGTGCGGCATCGCGCTGCAACTTTGTCGGTTTGCGCGCTCATTCCTGTCTCAACCGCCGCGAGTTGGCTGCTTTTTTACGGTTAGCGCATTGCTTTCGTTCAGTCATTTTAGGTTTTTGGTTTGATGCGCCTTTGACTGGGAAGTTTTTGATTTGGTTTGGCTTGATTTGGTTTGGCTTGATTTGGTTTGCGCGTGTTGTTCACTGATCATACACACACGCACATATAGCTGCACATAGCGTCGAACAAATTCTTTTGCTTTATACGCCAAGCCACTTGCCTGGACTTGACTCTCATTGGCATTGCGCTCACGTCTCGGATGTTTATGCCATTAGACTCTAATGATTAGAGCGATAAGCTGCTGCTGTTCGCTGTCAGACGCGCACGCCTGCATAACAATTGCCAACACTTTGCTTCGGCCACTGCCGCCTCGCACTTCTTGCGCTGCCTTTCTCATCCTTATTGCCTGGCGTCGTCACGCGCTAACGACAAACGAACGAAATTTAGTTTTCTGGGGTTAAGTGACGCTCACTATTTCGACGTTGCTTTTGTGTTCTTGTGTGTGCTTTTGTTTTTATTATTATCGGTTGAATTTTAGCAATGGCGATTGTTGCTCACTTTAATTTCGGGGTTGCGTGCAGTTGGAGCTTGGTTATCGTCCTTACCTCTCTCGACAAAGTGAAATTTTTACTGCGTTCAATTGATGGTTTGAGCAGGGAAACTCTGTATACATACCAATAATTCATTAACGACAACAAGATCGATCAATTTCGTTGTTAATTTTGCTTTATTCCTCGCGACATGGTTTGCATTCAAATTAGTTTCAGTTGTGTTTGGTGGGGAAAAAGCTTAATTGCTTGCTGAGTCGTATGAAATTGAGAGAACAGAATCTTTTATATGGAGCTATTGGTAGTACGACTGTTGTTTCAATTCCTTAAGGATGTTATTAACAGATTTCCATAAACGAGTGCTTTCACATCTAAAGCTGATTTTCAAGCCTGCAAGCTTTCAATTTTTTCACTTCAACGAGATATGCTCCTTTGCAAGCATAAAGTATTTCTTTGTTCACTTAAATAAAAGCATTTACACTTAAAGCGCTTTCTTAAGCTTAAAAGTTTCCCATATCTTTTCTAAATGATAACTTTCTTCTCTTAAGCTCCTTCTCAAGCTTAAAAACTTTTAATTTCTGCACTTTAATTAAAGCTTTCAAGGCTCCTAGGCGCCTAAAAGCTTTCAGTTTTTCACTTCAATAATTTATTAAGCTTAAAACGCTTTTCTTTTTTGATTTAAATAAAAGCTTTTACACTTAAAGCTATTTCTCAAGCTTAAAAGCTTCCCATTTCTCCCTTAAAGGAAAACTTTCCTCTTTTAAGCTCTTACTCCAAATTAAAAACTTTTAATTTCTTAACTTTAATAA
The DNA here is from genome assembly GCA_037783105.1 of Bactrocera zonata. Taxonomy (NCBI): domain Eukaryota; kingdom Metazoa; phylum Arthropoda; class Insecta; order Diptera; family Tephritidae; genus Bactrocera; species Bactrocera zonata. Next base: position 217,055 of record JBAWJQ010002940.1, read on the forward strand.
AAGCTCTCATATTCAAGGCCCTTCTCAAGATTAAAAGCTTTCAATTTTTTCCCTTAGATGAAAACTTTCGCTAAAAAGCTCCATCACAAGCTTAAAATCTTTTCATTTTTTCACATATAAAGCTCCTCCTCAAGATTAAAAGCTTTCTATTTTTTCACTTAAATGACAGCTTTCACATCTAAAGCTCCTAATCAAGCTTAAATATTTTTAATTTTTCCACTTAAATGAAAGCTTTCACATCTAAAACTCCTTCACAAGCTTAAAATCTTTCAACTTTTGTACTTTAATGAAGGATTTCGCTAAAAAGCTCTTTCTTAACCTTAAGAATTTTTAATGTTTTTACTTTTACACGTAAAGCTTTATCTTACGCTTAAAAGCTTCTCGTTTCTTCACGTAAATGAAAGCAAAATTTACTTCTAGTAGATGTCCCGTTCATTTTAAAATTTTAAAGTCGACTCCGATGATATGAAAAGATTATTCTTCACGGAGAGAACTCCTAAAACATGAAAAAAGTACTTTATCCCAATGAAAATACAACAGTTACTACTAAATTCTCAAAATCTTTTTTTTTTGAAAACCCCAATGTATAACATTGACTTTTCTTTCCTTGGAAACATGAATAATTAAAAGTGCCATAACGAAACAACAAATAAAGAAACGAATAAAAATGTTTTGACAAAAAAATTTTCAAAATTTTTAAACACAAAGAAAATTAAAAAAATCATATTTAAAGGAAAACCAAAGAGAAAAATTTATAAAAACTAGATTCACGTTCTGAGATTATTTCAAGGCAACACGTCAATGACATCTTCAAACGGCGTTACATATAGTACATCAAGCAACAACAGAAACTAATACAAAAAAATAAATAAAAAAGGCCAAAAAAGCGTCAAACTCCAGCTTCACTGCAGACACAACAAAAAGCTCATTGCCATTATTCACACACCCGCCAAAATATGGATGAAACAAAAGTACTTGAAGCCGCACTCCAGAATTGCCATCATCTCGAACGCTCCATCTATGAGTCCATACGACTGGTGCGTCGCCTGAACATACGCTACAATTCCGATTGGCTCCTGAAGAACTATAAAAACTATATGGCAAACATTTGGTCGCAATACCAGTGCACGAGTCAAGTTCCGGAGACGGCGCGCAGTGCCACTTCGGTGCGCTCGATGCCGGTGCGAACTAGCAACGCCAAGGCCGCGCGTACGCTGCTGCCAAAGAAATCGTCGCATGTGGCGTTGAGTGCGCGCAGTTCGCACGAGTTGTGCGGCATCAGTCGACAAATCAACTACAAATTCATCAAAATCAAACGCAGCATGGAGACGCTCATCCATCAGATACAGCATGCTATCGAGATATCGAATCGCCAGCGGAACTTTGTGCATCTAAATGTGAATGCACGTGACAGTCGAACGCGTATCTGTTGCCATTGAGCGCCTAACAATGAGTCACTTGGTGAATATGGTTGGTAGTGAGATGACGGTGTTCGTGTATAAAGAAGTCTATGGTTCGAGCGTGCTTTGGAGCACTATGGCAATGGAGTTTTTATGATGCGTGATTTATTTTCGGTATTTCGAATTTTTCTTCGCAAAAGGACTAAAATAGTTTCCGCTTCTATATAAATATGTATGTATTTGGTACATAAAATATTTTTATATTTAAATATTTTTTTATAAAATGCTGTTTTACATAAATATTTGTATGCGTAGTATATTGAATTGTAATAAATTCGAGATAATTTCTGAATATGCTATGTTTTTTCGATTTAATAACGTACGAAATACTATTATGGGGCCCAAATATAATGACCAGAACCTAAGTCTTATGGAAAAATATTCAGCTATCTTTTGGAAAATGTGATTTAATAAATATATCCTTTTTATGAGCTTTGAGGACTTTCCTTCTCCACCATTGAACATCTATATATGATTAGGTTTTGTAAACCAAGTGCTTTTCTGATTCCAATCCAATCGGAACTCTAGCAGAGTTAAACTCCCCAAAATAAATCTTCGAGATTCAGGTTTCATTCAGAAGAGCTTAGCACTGTTTTATAGTCTCTGCAATGTCTTGTCATTGGAGCTGAAAACTATAACACCCAATCTTAAAAAGCTTTTAAAAAGTGAGATTTTCTTGCAATTTTAAACCTAAACATGTCAAAGTAGTCTAAAGATAATATTCTTTACAAAAAATCTAGTTTTACTAAAAGGATAATCGCATTAAAACATTGCAAATCCTACCAAATTCCACCAGAAACACGTCATCCTGAACATCTTGAACAATCTCAAAGCCGAAAACTTTCGGCTTCTCTACGAAATGGGGAACATCGTCTTCCTATAAGATCTACTCAGCCTCGTAATTAAATGAATGAAATCTTGATATTAACCTACCTTCACATACAACACAATCTATAAACAACTCACGAGTCCGAAAATTGTATTTTTAATAGAGTTAATCTTTAGAACATGGTTCCTTAAGGAACCGAACTGTGTGCTTCTTATGATAAATTTCAGTTTGATTTTTTAACTGCGGTAACCTTGTTTCGTTACCCAAACTTCATCAAGATGGGAATGAGCAGGGGTGTGTGTTCCTGTCTTCCCGCATTCGGGGTCTGGATCTATGGGCTTCACGCGAGTTCAGCAAGCTTTGGTCAGCAACCAGCACTTGTTGACTTGCGAAAGGCTTATGGCCCAGAGTGGAACGTAATATATGTATGCATTAAACAATAAGCTGATCCATTTCGAGGTTCCATACTTAAAAAAAAACAGAAACTTCAAATTTAATGAGGAATGTTTGTTATCAATTGAAAAAACACTTTTTGGTATTTATTTTTTGAAGATTAACTATTACAAATGGTACATTCGTTGAGTCCAGTTTTCGATGATTCGCTTCAGCATTTCGACCGGTAACTGGCGAATGACATGCATAATGTTTTGCTCCAAGCCCTGAACCGAAGTAGGATTGTCCGCATAGACTTAAGACTTGACATATGTATCTCCTCAGAAAACAGTCTAACGGTGTAATAGGACACGACCTAGGGACCCAAAATGGATTGATTGATGCGATGTGTGGAAAGAGGCGCCGTTTTGTTAAAACTAAATATCGCTGAAATCACGAGCTTCAACTTCAAACATCAAATAGTCAGAGGTTATCATGTAGTGGCGTTTTCACCAGCATCATTTTTGATTAAATGTGGACTGATGATTCCACCGGCCCACAAACCACACCAAAACGTTGTTTTTTCTGCATGACATGGATCTCTTTAAGTTGCTCTTCGTCCCAAATGCGGCATTTTTTCTAGCTTACCCATTGAGTCGGAAATGGACCTTATCGCTGAATAAAATTTGGTTCGAAAACGTTGGATTTTCTTGGAACTTTTCAAGAGGTCACAGAGCGAAGCAATAAGTCATTCCATACGTCACTGTCCCATAAGCACTGACGCGGTGAGACTAAAGAGTTTTGAGGACGCAACTTGTACAAGTTGCAATGAGGAAGATGAGATGAAAACATCTAGGTGCTTTCTCTTCCACCATCCAGCTTTCGCCAGACTAAGCTTGAAGCATCTCTGCAATTTTTAACGAAAACGGGAAATGGGGTTGTTGGAATTTATATCAGCCGTTAATAAATTTGTGGCATACTCAAGGCTTTTTTGATAACGGTTTTATTTATCCATACCTAGCGGTTAAGGGCATCACAAAGGACAAGTCGGTTTGATTCGGGCTGAGTCAGTTTAGCCATGTTCATATGTCTAATGACTTGTACGCGATGTAGTACATCACTTTTTGAGACATTGACCTGAAATTTTTGAATACATATTTTTTCCCTTAAGAAACATCTGTTTGAACCATCGATATCGCACCACCATAGCAAATAGCTGACGTACAAACTGGCCGATCAAAACCAAGTTCTTGGTTGGAATTTTTTTTTATTTTTAAAGAATATTGAAGCTTCGGTGCAACCGAAATTTGCATTTTATTATTATCAGCAAATAATATATACTCTTTGTCAACTTTTTCTGATTTTTTCACTCAAATATATGGCCTTTATCTCATTACATCATCTAAAGCAGTCTCTGATATCAAATTCAGCAATTCATTATCTAACTTAATAACTTTTCAATATTTAGTATAACTATTATTTTTTTGGAAAAAAATTTTGGGTCGTGAGCTTAATTTTATTTTTCGAGTAAGAAAATGTTGAGATTTATACATATTTTATCTCTCTCTTTGGTTTTCTTTGAAAGTTCTCCGAATTGTATTCAACTTTATAATTTCAGCCAAAGAACGTACCCTCAATTGATTATCAATTCAATTAGCTCAATATCTTACAAACATACGTATGTAAAACATTTATTCGTTTCAACGAAATTCTATAAACTACTAATTAAGCGTTTTACTTTACCCAAATTAACCAGTTGACATTTTACGCATACAATTTCACACATGAAAGTAAAATTCCAATTTAGCACTCAATGGCATGCACGCACACAAAGGCGCACATCGCACACACACACACACACTCACGCATGACGTGAATTTGCACACAAACATTTTTCAAAGGCTTTATTACGCACCGGCAGGCCTACCTAATACCCAGCTGGCTCATTAATGGTATTTATTTACCTGTGAGCACAGCTGGAATATTGGGGCCGATTAATGGTTAAAGGACTTTAGCAGCAACTAAATATTTGAATGGTATGCGAGCAACAAAGGCCGGCAATAAAGCAGGCTGGCAGCCAACAAGCACTAACAAAGTTTGCTTATATGTAGCTTTTCCACAGCAACTTTGTATAAATAATTTTAAGGCTTGCGTTTGTATGTACATGCACTTATATTTGCATGTAAACAGGTATGCCGGTTAGTGTGCGTATGCCTTGTAAATGCTTTAAATATTTATGATGCCAGTTAACCAAATTGAAGCACACGCCATGGCGTATACGTAACATTCAATGAGCGAAATTGTGTGGATGGGGTAGTATGTGTGTGTGCGAGTGTTTGAGTATCAGCAACATTATGGCGTAAACCGATATGTCCGAATGATATGTAAGCACACACACACTTCTAACCAAATATTTGTGCTAGCGTATTAGTAAATATGCATATACATATGTGGGTGTGCATGTATTAGTGTACTCATAATACACATAATTGCAATTCCATTTCTATGTCCGTCCGTCTGGCTGTATTCAGCGCGCATTCATGCATCTAATAACTATTTATAGACGCCACATACAAACACAGCTATATATCAGCACGTATGTTTGTGTGTGGGTGTAAACATAAGTGTTTGTTGTAAAATTGTGCGCAAATAGAGTTGCGTTTAGTTTATCTGTACAAACTTCAGCTGCCCGCATTTCGCAACGCATTCAGCACATTGGCAAACTAAACGCACAAATAGTTCATCTTCAGCGACGGCAACCGCCGCGTCAGTGTACTGGCTGAGCAAATATGCGCGTTATGAGCTGGACCCTCGCTTTGGAGTGTTTGTGTGTGTGTGTTTGCGTGTGTACTTATCATATACTCAAATATATGCGCATCATATTTGTACCGACGTATGCACTTGCTAAGCACTCTCACATATTTACTTGGTTTCCTAAATGCTTTTGGAGTATAAGTGTATAAACCGCAAGTGCTCGAAGACAGCGTACAGTGAAGCTTATAAACAATGCAGTTGTGTACAAAAATTTGTTGAGGGATATCTATTATAACAAATACGAATGAATTAACAAGGGGTTGTTATTTTTTAGACTATCTTCTCTTGATACTCTGGCAACACAAAGTATATCAGAGCAACTTAAATGACATCCCTTAACGATTTATATTTGAAAGTTTCATAATAAATACCATTCCCTCACTGCATCATCGTTTCTTTTTGACCGGAATGAGTTAAAAAAGTTTTATTTTTTCGGGATCCCGAAAGTATTTTTTTTTTCATTCGGGATCCCGAAATTGTTTTTTCTCTGGTTATATTATGAAAATTTCATAGTTCTCAAAATATTCCAAAACGATTTCCGCATAATTTACATCAATTGAAGAGGAACTTCGAAATCGATACTGCAATAATCGAAGTTGTTTGAAGAGCCGTTTTTATAAGCCTTCGAATAATGAAATAATTTTTTCGAAGTCTCGAATATTGTATACACATTTTTCCATCAAATTTTGGTAGAGTTTTTTATTAATTATTTTCGAACTCTCTGAATCCCGAAGTGAAGAGCTTTCTGATCTCTGTCAAGTCAGATAGTTTTCTTTCGTTCTTTTACGGATAAAGTATTTGCCTTATTCTAATGTATAACTTTCTTTGGATACTATTTTTACTTGCAATTCTACAATTCAAGTTATTAAAAGAAATAAAGGATTAGTTGAGTGATGTGAATCCCGTTTTAGTCGGGATCCCGAATTTTTTAACTCAGTATTTCTTCTGCAGTTATTTCTTAATACAGAAAAAAGTTTCAATTTCATGCAGTATTGTTTTGATAATTTCAGAGTACCGAAAATATTTTCACATCCAATTTGCTTCGATTACTAATCCTTTTTAAATCCCGAATATTGTGTAGAATATTTTTTCATACATTTTTTAGGCTGAATGTATCAAAATCAACACCGATTCTCAAAATCCCGAACTACCGAAATCCCGAATTTATTCTGTGATCTTTCAAAGTACCGAGCATTCTTTCGGTATTTGATAGACCTTGCTTAAATATTTTTATATTTCATTTACTACACTGAGGAAGTTCAGAAATAGTTTGAACAGCAAAATACTGAAAAAATCTTAATATTTACTGAATGAAGGCAATCATTCAGGAGTGTTTCTCATTTATTAAATTTCAGAAATTTTCTCTCTGAAATAGAAAGATGGTTGCGTGAAATAATGTTGACCGTGATGTTTTCCTTTTTTTAATTTGAGCTGTTGAATAGCATTCACATTTTCATCAGACTTACCCACTGTACCAACTGTACTCATACGTTATCCATAAGCTACCACGAATTATGCTTCCGAATTCGCGGTCTTTTTGTACATTTTTCTCTTAATACTACTCATATGTTTATGCTCATCAACTCACATATACTGCTCACCAACAACTGACAACTGCTTCTGGCTGTCGGTAGTGCAGCAGCTTTTCACGTCCACTACGGGTAAACATGTCTATAATGCATGGACGTACAAAGATTGCTCATGTCTCGCTTTCTATCTGTTTATTTGTCTTGCTGCCTGCTGGCCAGTCTGTCTGCCTGCCGGTTATTTGGCGTCTGACGGGCCACCAATCCAAGCAGTTCATCCAATTTATCCCGACGCTGTGCGATAAACTCTGCAACGACTAAACTACGTTCATCTTCTTGTCCATCACAAAGCATTGGATAAACATTTCACATTAATTCTCGGCAAGAACACTAACCACAAGTCACGCAGCGCCCCACCCGTTCACTTTTGACTAACCACATATGTATGTATGTATGTAAGCTCGTATGATTGTTTAGTACGGCAGTTAAGGCGGGCGTTGGTAAGCTCGACAGTACTTTTGCTTTGAATTCTCGGGTAAATAACACGCTTCGACGCTGTTGAGCCTTCTCATGCATCTTCGTCACAGTTGCTGGGGCCAGCAACACACGCCTTCACCTAAAACACCGCTACACTTTTTATCACATACGTATTTTATGTACTCGTATGTGTGAATCTTCCCAACGGTTGAGTCTTTGCTTGCTATTTACTATCTGCTTGTGCATTTTTTCATTTGGTTTGCTTTGCTCCGATCTTCTTGCCTCCACCACAGCAGCAGCAGTTCGTGGTTTTTTGCCTCAGGCATTTTTCTTTCAGTCGCTCGCCGTTGCAAGCCGTTCGAGACGTGCTCGTCGGCAAATCCAGTCAATAAATTGTACCACAAATGCGGTTGCCCGATACTGAAATCGATGCCGGTTCCACTCTGCTCTTACTGCACGTAACGGTGCTGACCACAATTTAAGTGGTTGTAGGGCTACCGAGCGCCGAAAGTGTGGGCGAGAGCGGTAGTGAGGCGGAAGAGCTGAGAGAGTGCGGTGTAAGCAAAGCGAGGGGGTAGTGAAAGTTGGCAGCTGGCTGTTGGATCGACTGGCTGGACGGCCGCCTGGCTGATTGTTTGTAAATGATTGTTGCACGAAAGTAGTCGAAGATTAATTTGGTGGATTTTTCATTTTTCAATATCGATTACGATTGGTGAATAATGATGTTGTGAAAGTTGCTCACACTGAAACTGAATAAGCGGAGATAAAATCGTGAGAAGATGCTTCGGAAAGAGGTTGTACAGCGGTATTCCGATAGCTCCAACCCCAAAGCACTCTAACGATTAGACCAACAGTGACGTGTAATTGTCATTTGTGGTTCTCCCAAAACTTGATCTTAGCAGTAGCTTTCGGGTAGTTCTTATTGAGTTGAAGTAGAAAGTATTTGAAAGAATCTTTAAGACTACAAACAAACCCCTTTCAGTATTTCGAATTTCATATATAATTTCTTATTGTGAATCTTTACCACACAAGTGATGTTCCGTAGCAATATAACTAACTTTTCCTCGCGAAGTTGAATCAATATACAGGATTTTTCCGGAAAGCAATAGGACTTACTATATTTTCTTCCGCCGCGACTGTACTTCAGAGCGTGCGCGCACAGACTGGATTTGGTAAATCTGTACAGAGACGATAATCAAGCAGGTTTACCCAGATGTTGTTGAAGAAGTGCTGTGGACTTTTCGAAGGGTCGGCAAGAGGTCACTGATGAATGATAAAATCCAAAGTGAAAACGATGCTCATTGTCTTTTTTGACATCAAAGGTATCGTCCACCATTAATTTGTTCCTCTTTGACAAACCGTCAACGCCAAGTTTTACGTGGAAGACCTCAAGAAACTCAAACGAAAGGTCAACCGGGTCCAATAAGACATCGTGATTGGATTGTGTCACCACGAGAATGCCCCAGCTCATACCGCCTTTCTTGTGAACAGCTACCCAACCAAGGCCGGCATCCCAATGCTTTCGCAGCCGCCCTACAGCCCAGATGTGACCCTCCAGACATTTTTTGTTTCCTTGCTTGAAAAGGCCTATGAAAGGCAAGCATTTTGAGACTACAGAGGGGATCCAAGCAGAATGCACCTCAGCTCTAAAATAAAAAAAAAAATCATTTAAAAAAGACAGCGGCATCTATTGGCTAATAATTTTTCTCGAATAAGATTGAACTTCTGGAACAGACAATAAATTAATTAAAATGGATTATAGCCTCCTATATACTTACTTGAGTCCAAAACTACATACATTTATTTCTTCAAATACATTTTTCAACAGCAAATAGAACTATTTAGGTACAATTCAACCACAGCGAAACCTTTCGAAAAATAGTTATACTTGACTAAGTTTGGTCCTCATTTTTTTTTTTCTTTGCATAATTCATCAGGTAATTTTCATAATACCCATAAACTTGTGGAAAGTAAGTTTAGACTTATAGAACGCTCCATTTATAAGATTATTTTAAACAAAACATGAATAGAAGAGACCTCGACCAAGGATTTTGTCAGGAAGATTTTTTTAATGGGAAGAAAGCATATTTGCAATAAAGAATTTTAGTTAATTTATGTATGCTCATAAGCTCATGCTTGTGAATCCTTATCATGCTTGGGTGACAGGCAAGGATTTTTATAAATGATTGATATCTTCGTGCGTTAAATGAAACTCCCTTGATGTTGAACTAAATTATGGAACTATGAAACTGAAATACGACCACTTCCCTGCTCTTCATCTTAAGCTAGAAATGCCAAAAACTCCACTCAGCAAATGAGCACAACATGCTTGACACACTTACATATTTATTGATAAAGGCACTCATACCTACAAATATTAGCTTAAGCTCTAGCAATCAACACTTCCCTCTAGCTTCAAATTATATGGGACACGCTCGCATCTGTGAACATATTCGCATTCGTATTAAAAGCTCATTAGATATGCCTTCGGAAGAAAAATTCTGGAGCATACGAGTAACACAAACCTATGTAAATATATGTATTTACTTTCTTTCATATGTATGTATATATGACAGGCTGTATGCCTTTATGCACGTCTGCAGACGTTGCACTCAAACTCCTCACCTCTGCAGCTGCTCCACAGATCTCCAACTGTGCATTTGCACCCCTAAATAATATGTTGTTTTCGGCACATCTTCACACCACTCGCGTTCCATTTCACGAAAGCTTATCTGAAGTGCGTGGCCAATGCTTCCTTGTGTCTTTAGAAGAAGTCATATATGATGTATACGCGTATTAATATGTAGTTAAATCCCCTCATGAAACATGAAATATATCTTCTTAACGAAATTATAAATCATCCCCAAGGTTGGAGAGTTTCCCCATACACGCATATTTTCGCAGTAAGCGTGTTGACATGTGTGTGTACATATGTACGTATTGTTATTAGGAATTTGATTTGATTTTGCACGCACCTTTTCCACGAAATGAGGGTTAAAATTCTTTGTTCGTCGAAAGAAAATTACGTTATTAACGGTGTTATTAATATTGCTCTTGTCTCTCGAAAGCATATCGTAGCAAGGAGATTTTTCACGTTCAACAATATAGACAGTTCTGTAGTATATAGTATATATGTATATGTCAAGTGGCGGCACCCACATGGAGGATGGAGCTGACAGATCGAGATGACTGCGGAAAATGTTGAGAGGAAAGCACCAGGAAAACAACGAAGCATCCTTAAGCACCTGGACTACACTACCACTACACTAACAAGACAATGCTTCCAAAATTTCTGAACCCCAGGGTCTGACGCAATGAAAGAGGTGTCATTAGTAAGGCTGCAGAATCTATTAAAATTCGCATTAAGCCATGGCATCCTGAAGGATGACTACTTCTCATGAATTACGTAACGGCATTCCATATGGCATCGACAAAATTAGTCTATAGGTGAGTCACGAACCTACCAGACCAACCTAACCTAATGAATTTATGTCCACTTGTAAATTTTTTTTAACAAACAATCACAGAGTGAAATTTGTTCTGAGCGTTCATTTCAATTTATCGCTTCCTCTTAAATGTTTCTTTTCTAAGTGAACATCCAACAAGTAATACCCAAAAATAGGGGAAAAATAAAACAGCTATAACTTTTAAAATTCAGCATAATCGTGCGTATACCATTGATATAAAAACAAAAAACCATTAATAAAAATACTCAAAAATATGGAGAAATGTCTGCTTAGATTTTGGTACTGAAACAGATACTAATACGACTTGCCACACATAAGTTCCGTAAAGCCTATGAAATGCACGACTAATATCTTAATTTTTCGTAAATCATTTTTCAACTTCCGTCTAGAAATTGTCATCAACTGAGGTGATTCAAAAAAATATTATCTTCCACGAAATGTTCTATGAATGCATGTCTGTGAGTGTTGCATACTTTTAGGCGTAAAATTTTTAAGATTACAGTTACAGTATTTTTCGGTTCGTGCGTTCATAAACGAAAAAAGAGAAATTAAAGCTTAACAGGCAGAGAGTTTACACCCAACCCCCTACTCCTTGAGACTTTGAGTCTTTGAGTTGCAAGTAATAATTAAATAGTTCCCCGCAAAATTCTACTCTGGATTCGCCCCTGATTGAAACTCATGAACTGGGCGACATTTGGATTCAAAAAGACGGCGCCACCTTCCCAACATGGTATCAAACAATAGATTTATTAAAGGAATACTTCCGTGAGCATATCATTTCCCACTTTGGGCCAGTCGATTGGCACCAAGATGGTGTTATATCACACCGTAAGACTTATTTCTGTAGGGAATGTAAAATCTAAAGTCTATGCAGACAATCCCACTTCGATTCAGTCCTTGGACCATAACATCACTCGTGTCATTCGCTAGTTACCAAACGAAATGGTCGAACGAGTGATTGAAAATTGGACTCAATGGCTGGACAATTTGTGCCGTAGTCCGACAAACATTTGAAAGAGATAATCTTCTTCAAAAAATAAATACGAAAGAATGTTTTTTCGAATGATATTAAACATTCCCCATTAAATTTGTAGTTTTAAAAAAGTAGGGAACCTCGAAATGGATCACTCTGTATTATTATCATTGTGAAATGTCATTGTCTTTTTAGTGATTCCGTTCTCTCATTTTTTCCAAAAGTAATCCAGACACATTATCAAATAAAAAATATGACAGATAGACAAATGAAAACACTAACAGTTGTTCTTAAAGTTCTCCGCTGTTTAAACACACTAGTATTGTGTTCAACTCATTCTCTTTTGGAATACTCAGGTTAGAGATGACGCAGACTCCAATATATGTATGTCTTCAAATATCTCTTTTATCATTTTTTCAAGTTTATAATGAAAAATAAATTATAAACTTAATTTCTTAAATATAATAATTAAAATATAATTTCTTCAACTTTTACGGCATCCATGAAAAGGAGCAAAAGCGAATGCACCACTTAGGTTGACTTTCTAGCGCTCATCGAGTTTGACAATTGTTCTACTGACGTCACACTAGCGCTGTCATTTCTCTCAGTTCTCTGACAGGTGACACTCCACTCATTAAGAAAGCTTTACTCTATACCAAAGAAAACAAGGTAATTTAGTGTTTTTTTTTAATAATTTAATGTTATTTCAAAAAATAAGGTTAAAATTAAAATTAAAACATGTAGAGGACGTAGAGATGTTGCATTTAATATAATTTTAGTTGCTTTACACAAAAAATATTTATTTTCCGTTTTAATTTAAATAAATTCTAGACAGTAAAAGTAATTTGTCACAAAACAAAAAAGTTTAGAGAGTGAAGAAAGAGTTTGTTGATCCAAAAAAAAACAAAAAAAACACGAAAAAGCAGACGGTTGATAGATGGTAGCGAGAGCGAGAGCCAATTTGTTCTCTTTGCGGCAGTAAATGTTAGTGATCCGGCAAAACGTTTGCACTGCCTCTTTGTTGTCTGATGATGTCTGCAAAATAAGATTCACTCTCATATATCGATGTAAATTGTATGTATGTGTGTGGGGTAACAGCTGCGTTTATTGCTATTATATAAGTAATTCTTCATTTCTATTGTTTTTGTTCACTCATTTGCCTCATATGTACACATATACATATATATACACAGACTCTGCGCTCTCATTTCTACGCTCTTACTCACTGCTACTGTTTATTTATCTCTGCTCTACTAGTATTATTATTGCACTCTCATGACAACAACTCCTTGAGCAATTCCTTTTGTTCGAAGGTCAACTTTTCCGGGAATTGTATATCGAACGCCACCAAAAGATCACCCTTTCGCGACGGATCCTTGGGGAAGGGCAAACCGTAGCCTTGTATACGTTTCACCGTATTCGGTTTGATGATCTCCATCACGGTGCTGATGCGCAAACGATCGCCGGACATTGTAGGAACTTGGAAGATCACACCGCAGAGAGCCTGCATATGTAAAGAGAGACAAAAAAACACAAGTGCATTAGTAAAAGATATCTAGTAAAGTAAAACAGTATAAAACATAGGAATAATGAATAAAAACAATTAATTTTGTTTACTGCCGCCTTTTGAGCGATGTACTTGGTGTATCAAAGGGATTTTAAATATCGTTCAATCAAATACCAACTAATCCGCCCACAAATAAACAATTCAATTTCCTTTGCTTTCCTTTTTCTTTCTTCCTTTTTTTGCCTCCTCAACCTGCAGCATGCCTCGACTACTTGTTGTTGTGGCTGTTGCTTGTCGCCAATTCAACAAATTATCAATCTTCCTTACTACTAAATACGCATACAAAACTGTTTATCCTGTCGGCTACAATGGAAATCGTCTATACTCAACTAATGCCGTTACATTTCGTCTTGCTATCATATACACGTATATTTCCATGTGTGTGAATGCTTTTCATTTATATCTTAATGCGACATCTAAATCCTTTTTTTTATATACTTAATCGCGCTTAAATGTGCTGTTGACAACTTGTTTGCTTAACAAATACAAACCACTAACCATCAGCGCACACATACATACAAACACATACAAGCTTTTCCTATTAGAAAGCCCCCACCACCTGCTAGGGCTTTACATTCAGTTCATCAATTCACTTTCGCTTTCACTTAAACATTTGTTGATTTTAGTTTTATTGATTGTTTTCCGTATAACTTTTTACATACACCTATATATATCTTCATAGACCCTGTGAGAATTATTTATTTGCCCAGTAATAGACGAAAAGTTATGAATCATGACTAAAAAGATCGGGACTGTCAAGAGGAAGTGTTGAGTTGTTTCCCCAGCTCATCTTCTTCTATACAGCTTCTGCAAATGGCGTCTGGTAAGATTCCCAACCTTACAGCACGGACGCCAATAGGGCAATGACCTGCTAAAAACCCCACAACTAGGGGCTGCTAGCCTTATTGAGGGTAAGAAGATCACTAGACCCACTGCTATTCTACCGATAGCGGTGCTAGGGTGCCTTTCCTTGCTTGCTCATCGGCTTTACAATTTCCTGCGAATTCTGGCCCGGCACCGATACCAGTCTTATCACAAAGACACTCGATGCTATTGATAGCAAAGGTTCTCGACCAATCCTGGACGCGCTGTAAATGAGTTCAAAGTTGGTATCGCCGCTCTACTATCTGATTGAATGGTCACTTCTGTAAAGGAGGTTGAACTTCTGAGCAGCAGATCTACTGCTATCTTAAGGAAAGCAACTTCACCTTGGAAGATACTGCAATAGTCAGGAAGTCTGAAGCTGGAGTTTATAGACAGCTACTCACAGTAAACCTCTACAACAACCTCCCCCTCTCCTCCAACGGCTACTTCTCATCTATAGCTACCTCGTCTGTATATGAGCAGAGAAGGTTTGGAGACTCCCTAATCTAAGTGATCCGATCAAAGAGTGTAAGGATATCCGTGTGTAATTTAAAGAACTCAGATTCCCTGAGTCTGATAGAGACTTTCGCAAGCGTAAGCAAAATGGATATGTGTTCTATGGTTGGAGTGGATTTTAGTGCAATACAAATGCTGATGAGCGCCGCCCTTGAACGCTCTCGAGTTTTTTCAAGTGTGGTCTTTTCTAAAGTCCTCTACCACATAAACACTCCAGAGAACAAAATGAGCTTGACTATGGTATCATAGAGCCTGAGGTCGACTTTCGATGAAAGACCCTACCTTTTACCAATGGCTCCTCTACAGCAGTACAAGGCAAACAGCATTTTTTGATCTCTCTTCGATACTTGAATTCCATGAAAGTATCCTATCCAGGTTGATCCATAGATATTTCACTATATCCGCCGGTTGCAGACGGATGTCTTCCATTTGTGGCAGAGGTGCCACCGGAATCTTATATCTTCTAGTAAATAAAAGCATCTCGGTTTTACTTGGGTTGATGGCGAGACCACTACCGATCGCCCGATTTATTATACGCCTGCGTCAACTCCTACACGTTATATGAGCACCGACCTCACATAACTCCACCAAAATTGTCCTGCGGTGTTATATCGCACGATCTTGGAACCACGTCCCCGATCCACGACTTCATTTCTGAAGAAATATGAGCTAATGGCGTTAAAAAATCAACTCCGAAAAAAGTATTGCCTTATTGAAAGCCACACGTCTGAAAATCACAGTCTTTATTACATCTTCTTCTTCTTCTTTACTGGCTTTATTACATCCTTATACATAAAAGAGTGTCATGGATGGGTCCAAGTCATTGAACTCCGATGTTGTAATGAAGTTTTGGATCCTAATGAGAAAACAATTAAAAATAGAAAAAGGTCTGTATCTTGATACAGTAGTAGCCCAAATTTTATTAACGACTTGTCGTTTTTACAATGGAATCATCGATTCCAATCGGGCACCTGCGTTTGTATATGTGCATATGTATATACAAGTATGTATACTATATACGCTGACATGTCAAAGCTTCTTATAAGAACGTTTGTTTATGCATTTATCGACACATTGCTGGCAAAAATGTCACAAATCCTTTTAACATATCCTTTTCTCTCAACATACACACACATGTATATATTTATACTCATTGGTTTTGCTATTGACGACCATTTATTCGTTGTTGACACGCACAAATTCACACGCACAATCTAAATATAATATGTACATATATAGGAATATGTATAGAAATCTATCGGACATATATATATACTTTTAAGCCTTAAATTCAGGACGTTTAAGCGAGTGATGCTGTTTGCTTTTGCTTTCGACAAGTATTTTATTCTCCCAGTTTTTTCAATTGCCTACTTATTTGTTTGTATTTATTGTGAGTGAAAGTCATCCATCACCGTTTATTTTCTATAACAAATCAATGAGTGTGAGTGTGTGTGGGCAAATATTGTTTCATAAATAAAAACAAAGTGATTGGAAAAGTGTTCTGGCCTTGCGATGAGTAACAAATTCGTAAATAAATAAAAAAATGTGACGATTTAATGAAAATCTATAAAAATTATGACTTAAGAGATCTAATTTACGCAAATATATACACACATCTACGGGACATATGTGGCGAATTTGCTTAAACGGCAAAGTCAGTATCTTTTTTCATCGCACTGGATTCCTTATTTGAAGTGTATTTTCTTTGCCACTTACAAGATAATGAGCCTATTATATATCAGAGATTGATAATTATTGTCTAAAATCAACCAAAACTGAGTCTTGATATGTCTTAGTATGATTAAAAGACTCCCGTGCTTCGAAAAAGTTACCACAAACACTGTTTTCGGATTAGATAATGAAGACTAACGGTAGCCAAAGATAAAGATTCTGAACACTTATAAATTGGATCAAAATCATTATTTAATTTTCAAAATATCAAAGGTGATTTAGCGTTCGTTTCAAAGCGTTCTTTCTTTCTCAGCGTTTTCAGCTGACACTGAAAGACACAATGGTGAACGCAAATCATTATGTTGAACCTATCATTTAGTATTCACATCCGCCATTGATCACCCTTTATTTGTACTTTCATTTATTTGAACAGTCATTAACAAATAATTCGATTCTAAGAATTATTTAATGACAAAGTGATAAGAGAAAAGATCCACTTTACGAAACACTTTATCAAATTGATCAACAATCAACACTTATTTTAAATCATTGCATTTTGATTACAAACGATCCGAACAATATTAAGTGATTCCCTCTTTTGGCTATAAATTCTAGTCACTACTTTATTCGGTGTTATTTCAAATTTGTTCTGTGCAGTGACAAGAAATGAAGCAAGTTGTCAACTTCAGCGCGATTCTTGTTGCTCTGACATATTGTGCCAGTGCCGGTGATGTTCCCTCACAGAATATCGCGAGCCCCAGCAAGGGCAGACGTAAGTCACACAGCAGTTTAATTACATATAACACTGAGGTTTCAAATATTTTCCGCCAACAGTTGCTCCAGTTGAAGGTGAACGTTTTATACTCAGCCTGACGAGTGTAAGTGTGACAGCAGAAATATTAAAAAAGCTATAATAATTATTAACTATCTTCCTTCCAGATGAACTGGTTTGCTGCCAATGGTTTCTGTAATCAGCAAAACGCCACACTTCTATCACTGGAATTAGGAAAAACAGACAATAAAAAGAAAGAGTTTAAAGCTTTTATAAACTTATACCGTAAGTTTCTCAAGTATTCGTTTTCCGTTAGCGTTAATCGTAGTTGTCACCTCACATCAATTTTTAACACACACCTCACAGCGAAAAAATTAAAAATAAATTCCGAAGTTCCTTTAATTAATTTCTCATTTTTTTCAGATCTCGAAGATCATGAGTACTGGCTATACGGTAGTCGGTTAGAAGACGATGTAACCTTCCGTTGGGGTTTAGGTGGTCTGCCAATTTCTTATACCGATTGGTCTACCGGCCAGCCAGATAACGCGGGTGGACAACAACGCTGCATGAAACTATTTAAGACTATCCTGTGGGACGACGATAACTGCTTTTCTAAATATTACGCTGTTTGTCAGAAGTACTAATTCTTGCTGCTTATTACAGCTTTATTCTTAGTTGGAAATGTCTGTTTTATTCTAAATGGATATAACTTCTAAATAGGGTTTAAATACATCAATTGACTGTCTTATTAAAAGCATATATACATATAAATTAAAAACTCTTTTAAATTAAAATCAGAGCAAGTAGATTGCGAGAATTTTCTTAAGGGAACCTACTACTAAAGCAATACCTTTAGAACATTTCTGCTGAAGTTTTGAAAAAAATTCCTATTGTGTCAGTCCTTGTCCTGATACACATTGATTTCGATTATGTTAAAACTGTCTTGGGAGGACTTGATCTGACCCGGAATTTTGATAAAATTTTCGATAGTAACAGATCATCTTCTGATCTGACTGGGTAAAACTATCTAGGGAGATCTAGATCTGACTCGGAATTTTGACAAAATTTCCGATAGTGACAGACCTTGTTTTGTACAATTAGTTGCCGGTTGTGTTAGACTTTCGATAGTGGCATACCATCTTCTGATATAATTAAGATCCATTTGTATTAGACTATCTTGAAAGAACTAAATCTGATTCAAAGTTCTATAATTTTCATGATTTCGCACTGAGACGCATTCGTATTTCGAACAATTCTCTTTCTGTCTTATAGTCTGTTTGAACAGTGGGTATAATGTGTTCGGTTCGCTACTCACTAAAGCTTGTTAAATATAATTAATTAATTTAAAAATAAATTATTTTTTGTGTCTCTCTAAATTCTAAACTTTATATCTAATAAATGATAATCGACCGCAACTATACTTATATAAACTATTCCTTAGTATGTACATTTTGTCATGGTGGTCCCCTTTTTCACGCTTTAATTTCTGATGTGAAATTTTGTATTACCTATGACTATATATTCCTTTATCTATTAATGTACATTAGCGAGACTATCAAGTGTTCGGAGCTAGTTCAAACAGAGTAGTTATATTCAATGATGCAGTTAGCAAATTTATTTCTGCTTGTTTTTGTTATTCAAATATATAATCTAGAAGCATACGACTCAGAGTTTGGTAAACTATGCCAAAAGAAAATTAAATATATACTACAATTTATATTTTTTGTGCAGAAACTTCTTCCTTCAATAGAGATGGTGTAGTATTTAGCGTGGGTGAAGTGAGTAAGAATTATTTTAATGAAAGTGTATATAATTATCAAAATTTCTTGCAGATGAATTGGTTCGCTGCCTATGGTTTTTGTACTCAACTAGGTATGAAATTGCTTACGCTGACGTCGCCAATTGATAACGAAGGATTCAAACAAATAGCCCAACATTACAGTAAATTATTTTGGAATATATAAATGCGACATCTAAACATACTTATTAATCATTAGAGGTGCAGGAAAATTATTACTGGTTAGCTGCTAATCGTTTGGAAGACGATGTGACGTTTCGTTGGGGCTTAAGAGGTCCACCACTCTCTTTTGAAAACTGGATAACGAACCAACCTGATAATACGGGAGATGTCGAACGCTGTGTAAGAGCGGAAGAGAACCACGAATGGGATGATGAAGATTGTTTTACAAAGCATTATGTCATATGTCATTACTGAATATTAAATAAATTATGTGTATAAACTGAATATTAAGGGTGTATGCCCGCTCTTATTTAATTTTGAAAATTTGTTTTAGCAAAATTTGTAGCAATGTAATCTGAATGAGCTTTAGGAGTGAGAATTCTAAACATACCCTAAGTTGATTATTATTTTATTATGATCAGTTAACGAATCTCAACGTTACGATTATTTGTGTTATCTGAGTAATCAGGAGTTCTATAGTAGTTTAAGTCACCTCCGAATAGCTGATATGGTTCTAAGGAATTTTGCCAAGTATAAAGTAGTAGAAATATAATCCAGAAATTCGCCATTTTATTTTAGAAATAAATTTAAAAACTGTCCGCGCTTCTAAGATTAAAAAATTTGTTTTTTTCTTTTTCAATTTAGGTCGATTTAAAAGTTTTCCACCATGATATTAAACTGTATACAGACTACTATATTTACTATAATATTCTTCATATTTCAAGTTAATGAAATACTATTTCCAGATTACTCATTATCTAATACGTCTGATACGTCAAGATTAATGGTAGCCAAAGATGGAGATTATGAACACTTAAGCATAATTTGAATCGAAATAATTATTTAATTTTCAAAATATCGAAGGAGATTTAGCGTTTGTTTGAAAGAGCTCTTTCGTTCTTAGCCTTTTCAGGTGAAACTGGAAAACAACTTGGTGAACACAAGTCATTTTGTGGAACTTATCCTTTAGGCCCCTAGTATTTACTTTCGGCCCTGACAAGTGTAAGCGTGACGGCAAAAATATTGAAAAAAGCTATAATTATTAGCAAATACTATCTTTCCTTCCAGATGAACTGGTTTGCTGCCTATGGTTTCTGTAATCAGCAAAACACCACACTTCTATCACTGAGATTAAGAAAAAGCGAGAATTGAAAGAAAGAGTTTAAAGCTTTTATAAACTTATACCGTAAGTTCCTCAAGTATTCGATAGACTTGGTACTTTCAAAATATTTGTATATAATATTTTACGGATTTACACCATTTGCTTGTTCGATTTGCCGCTCTGCCAGCTCTGGAGAGTCGATGGCAGCAATTATGATGCTTGTTTTATATGTGAAGCCCTGCTCATCTAGCTTTTTAAGTAACTTATTGGTTGCTCGCATTTAGCTAAAGAAGTTTGGTCATTCGTTTTCCGTTAGCGTTAATCGTAGTTGTCACCTCACATCAATTTTTAACACATACCCCACAGCGAAAGAATTTTAAAAGTTCCTTATTTTTTATTTTTGAAGTTCCTTTAATTAATTTCTCATTTTTTTCAGATCTCGAAGATCATGAGTACTGGCTATACGGTAGTCGGCTAGAAGAGGATGTAACCTTCCGTTGGGGTTTAGGTGGTCTGTCAATTTCTTATACCGATTACATTATAGAAGAACCTCCAACTTAAGCAGTACCTTTAAAGAACTTCTGCTGAAGTTTTGAAAAAAACTCCTATTGTGTCAGTCCTTGTCCTGATACATATTGATTTCGATTATGATAAAACTGTCTTGGGAGGACAAGTGACAGACCTTGTTTTATACAATTATATGCCGGTTGTGTTAGACTTTCGAAAGTGGCATACCATCTTCTGATATAATTAAGATCAGTTTGTATTAGACTATCTTGAAGGAACTAGATCTGATTCAAAGTTTTATAATTTTCATGATTTCGCACTGAGATGCATTCGTATTTCGAACAATTCTCTTTCTGTCCTATAGTCTGTTTCAACAGTTTGTGTAATGTGTTCGATTCGCTACTCACAAACTCTTGTTAAATATAATTAATTAATTTAAAAATAAATTATTTTTTGTGTTTCTCTAAATTCTTAACTTTATATCTAATAAATGATAATCGACCGCAACCTATTAGTTTGTAGATTTTGACATGGTGGTCCCCTTTTTTACGCTTTAATTTCTGATGTGAAATTTTGTATTACCTATGACTATATATTACTTTATCTATTAATGTACATTAGCGAGGCTATCAAGTGTTCGGAGCTAGTTCAAACAGAGTAGTTATATTCAATGATGCAGTTAGCAAATTTATTTCTGCTTGTTTTTGTTATTCAAATATATAATCTAGAAGCATACGACTCAGAGTTTGGTAAACTATGCCAAAAGAAAATTAAATATATAATACAATTTTTATTTTTTGCGCAGAAACTTCTTCCTTCAATAGAGATGGTGTAGTATTTAGCGTGGGTGAAGTGAGTAAAAATTATTTTAATGAAAGTATATATAATTATCAAAATTTCTTGCAGATGAATTGGTTCGCTGCCTATGGTTTTTGTACTCAACTAGGTATGAAATTGCTTACGCTGACGTCGCCAATTGATAACGAAGGATTCAAACAAATAGCCCAACATTACAGTAAATTATTTTGGAATATATAAATGCGACATCTAAACATACTTATTAATCATTAGAGGTGCAGGAAAATTATTACTGGTTAGCTGCTAATCGTTTGGAAGACGATGTGACGTTTCGTTGGGGCTTAAGAGGTCCACCACTCTCTTTTGAAAACTGGATAACGAACCAACCTGATAATACGGGAGATGTCGAACGCTGTGTAAGAGCGGAAGAGAACCACGAATGGGATGATGAAGATTGTTTTACAAAGCATTATGTCATATGTCATTACTGAATATTAAATAAATTATGTGTATAAACTGAATATTAAGGGTGTATGTCCGCTCTTATTTAATTTTGAAAATTTGTTTTAGCAAAATTTGTAGCAATGTAATCTGAGTGAGCTTTAGGAGTGAGAATTCTAAACATACCCTAAGTTGATTATTATTTTATTATGATCAGTTAACGAATCTCAACGTTACGATTATTTGTGTTATCTGAGTAATCAGGATTTCTATAGTAGTTTAAGTCACCTCCGAATAGCTGATATGGTTCTAAGGAATTTTGCCAAGTATAAAGTAGTAGAAATATAAGCCAGAAATTCGCCATTTTATTTTACAAATAAATTTAAAAACTGTCCGCGCTTCTACGATTAATAATTGGTTTTTTTTTCTTTGGCAATTTAGGTCGATTTAAAAGTTTTCCACCATGATATTAAACTGTATACAGACTACTATATTTACTATAATATTCTTCATATTTCAAGTTAATGAAATACTATTTCCAGATTACTCATTATCTAATACGTCTGATACGTCCAGACCAAAGGTGGCCAAAGATGGAGATTATGAACACTTAAGCATAATTTGAATCGAAGTAATTATTTAATTTTCAAAATATCGAAGGTGACTTAGCGTTTGTTTGAAGGAGTTCTTTCGTTCTCAGCGTTTTCAGCTGAAACTGGAAGACGGCTTGGTTAACACAAGTCATTTTGTTGAACTTATCGTTTAGGTTTGCTAGTATTTACTTTCGCCGCTGATCACCCTTTTATTGTAATTTCATTCCATTCATCAGTAATTATCAAATAATTCGTTTCTAAGAATTATTCGATGACAGAGCGATAAGAGAAAAGCTGCACTTTATGAAACACTTTATCAAGTTGATCACAAATTAACACTTATTATAAATCATTGCATTTTGATTACAAACGATCCGAACAATATTAAGTGATTCCCTCGTTTGGCTATAAATTCTAGCCAGTTCTTTAATATGAGTTTTTTTTTTTTTTGTGCAGTTCATTGAAAAGAAATGAAGCACGTAGTCATCTTTAGCGCCATTCTTGTTGCTTTGACACATTGTGTCAGTACTGACGCAAAAGGCAATGATGTGCCCTCACAGGATATCACGAGTCCCAGAGAGGGAAGACGTAAGTTATTATACCCTGAACAGGGTATATTAAGTTTGTCACGAAGTTTGTAACACCCAGAAGGAATCGTCAGAGACCCTATAAAGTATATATATAAATGATCAGTATGTCGAGCTGAGTCGATTTAGCCATGTCCGTCTGTCTGTCCGTCTGTCCGTCTATCTGTATATATACGAACTAGTCCCTCAGTTTTTAAGATATCGTTTTGAAATTTTGCAAACGTCATTTTCTCTTCAAGAAGCTGCACATTTGTCGGAACGGCCGATATCGGACCATTATAGCATATAGCTGCCATACAAACTGAACGATCGGAATCAAGTTCTTATATGGAAAACTTTCACATTTAACAAGATACATTCACGAAATTTGGTATATATTATTTTCTAAGGGAACAATGTAATCTCCGAAGAAATTGTTCAGATCGGTCGACTATAGCATATAGCTGCCGTACAAACTGAACGATCGGAATCAAGTTCTTGTATGGACAACTTTCACATTTGACAAGATACATTCACGAAATTTGGTATATATTATTTTCTAAGGCAACAATGTAATCTCCGAAGAAATTGTTCAGATCGGTTGACTATAGCATATAGCTGCCATACAAACTGAACGATCTGAATCAAGTTCTTGTATGGACAACTTTCACATTTGACAAGATATATTCACGAAATTTGATATATATTATTTTCTAAGGCAACAATGTAATCTCCGAAGAAATTGTTCAGATCGGTCGACTATAGCATATAGCTGCCGTACAAACTGAACGATCGGAATCAAGTTCTTGTATGGACAACTTTCACATTTGACAAGATATATTCACGAAATTTGATATATATTATTTTCTAAGGCAACAATGTAATCTCCGAAGAAATTGTTCAGATCGGTCGACTATAGCATATAGCTGCCGTACAAACTGAACGATCGGAATCAAGTTCTTGTATGGACAACTTTCACATTTGACAAGATATATTCACGAAATTTGGTATATATTATTTTCTAAGGCAACAATGTAATCTCCGAAGAAATTGTTCAGATCGGTTGACTATAGCATATAGCTTCCATACAAACTGAACAAATAGTTACTAACAGAAATGCACCTGTGAAGGGTATTTATCTTCGGTGCAACCGAAGTTAACGTTTTTTCTTGTTGTGAAATATAATTACTTATAACACTGACGTTTGAAATATTTTCCGTTAAAAGTTGCTCCAGTGGAAGATGACCGTTTTATAATCAGCCTGAAGGGGTGTAAGCGTGACGGTAGAAATATTGAAAAAAGCTGTAATTATTATCAACTATCTTTCCTTCCAGATGAACTGGTTTGCTGCCTGTGGTTTTTGTAATTAGGAAAATACCACACTTCTATCACTGGAATTAGGAAAAACCGACAAATAAAGGAAAGATAATTTATACCGTAAGTTTCTCAAGTCTATCGAATCGGTGCTTTCAAAATATTTACATATTACTCAATTTACACCATTTGCTTGTTCGATTTGCCACTCTGCAAGCTCTGGAGAGTCAAAGGCAACAATTATTGTGCTTGCTTTATACGTAAGGCCCTACATTCCTTATAAGTTACTCGCAGGTGGTCAAAAATGTCCTCTGAGATCAATAACATTTCAACCACATACCTCTCAGCGAAAGAATTGTAAAATTTCCATATTTTTTTATTAGTGAAGTTTCTTTAAATAATTTCTAATTTTTTCAGATCTCGAAGATCATGAGTACTGGATATACGGTAATCGGCTAGAAGACGATGTAGGTGGTGTGCCAATTTCTTATACCGATTGGTCTACCGGCCAGCCAGATAACGCGGGTGGACAACAACGCTGCATGAAATTAGATAAATTCAGAGAGTGGGACGTTGAAGACTGCTTTGCTAAATATTACGCTGTTTGTCAAAAGTACTAATTGTTGCTGGCTTTTACAGCTTTATTTCTAGTTGGAAATAAATGAATGTAACTTTCTCATTAAAAGCATATATAAATTAATATCTCTTTTAAATTGTGTAACGAATAAGCGCAAGTAGATTGTGAGAAATTCCTTAAAAGAACTTACCACTTTAGCAGTATCTTTACAGCGTTTTTGCTGAAGTTTTCAAAAAAATGTTTATAGTGACAGACCTGGTTGTGATACAAGTAAGTTTCAATCGTGTTAGGCTTCCGGTAGTGACAGACCATCTAATTTGGATTTTAGACTATCTTGAAAAAACTAGATGTGACTCAAAGTTTTATAATTTTTTGACAGGTTTCGGTCTTAGATGCATTGGTTTTCCGAACAGTTCTCTTTCTGTCCTATAGTCTGTTTCAACAGTTTGTGTAATGTGTCCGGTTCGCTACTCACTAAAGCTTGTTAAATATAATTAATTAATTTAAAAATAAATTATTTTTTGTCTTTCTCTAAATTCTTAACTTTATATCTAATAAATGATAATCGACCGCAACCTATTAGTTTGTAGATTTTGACATGGTGGTCCCCTTTTTTACGCTTTAATTTCTGATGTGAAATTTTATATTACCTATGACTATATATTACCTTATCTATTAATGTACATTAGCGAGACTATCAAGTGTTCGGAGCTAGTTCAAACAGAGTAGTTATATTCAATGATGCAGTTAGCAAATTTATTTCTGCTTGTTTTTGTTATTCAAATATATAATCTAGAAGCATACGACTCAGAGTTTGGTAAACTATGCCAAAAGAAAATTAAATATACACTACAATTTATATTTTTTGCGCAGAAACCTCTTCCTTCAATAAAGATGGTGTAGTATTTAGCGTGGGTAAAGTGAGTAAGAATTATTTTAATGAAAGTATACATAATTATCAAAATTTCTTGCAGATGAATTGGTACGCCGCCTATGGGTTTTGTACTCAACTAGGCATGAAACTGCTTACACTGGAGTCGCCAGTTGATAACGAAGTATTCGAAAACATGGTCGAACATTACAGTAAATTCTTTTGAAATAAATGCATACCACATCTAAACATACTTCTTAATCATTAGAGTTGCAGAAAAGGTTCTACTGGTTAGCTGCTAATCGTTTGGAAGACGAGGTGACGTATCGTTGGGGCTTAAGAGGTCCGCCACTCTCTTTTGAAAACTTTAGTCCATACCAACCTGATAATAGGGGAGGAATCCAACGTTGTTTAAGATTGTATGTGGACGACAAATGGGATGATGCAGATTGCAGCGTCCCGGATTTTTATGTCATATGTCATTTCTAAAGAGTCAATAAACAATTATTTATATGCCTGCTGTTGTATTATTTTTGGATTGTGCCTAAACAAAATTGATTGAAGCCTCTATGTAGCATGAAAGAGCTCTAAGATTGAGCGACCTTAATTTACTTTAAGTTAATTACTAATTTAATAAGCGAGAACTGTTAGAACTGTGACCACTCCACTAAGACTTGATGAAATTCAAAAAAAAAAAAAAAAAGTTCCACAACTTTTTCAGTGGTGGTATAAAATATGCCATTAAGTAATTTACCTCAGGCTTCTGCTCTGCTCAGTCAGAGCTTAAGTCAGTATAACATTTCTTAGGTGATGATGACTCCTAAAATCAACGAAGGGAAGTTGTTGGGAAGGTCGAACGATTGAGGAAATATTTTTATGGGCTTTATACATACAATGAAGAAAGTAGTTTATATGTTTCTTAAACTAATTAAAGGCTCCACCGAAGCTTTGAGCTTCTCAACTCAGAAGGAGTCTACTCAAATGCCTGAATTTAGGTCTTGAAAAATGAATAGAAGCTATTTTTATTAAACCAGGCGTTCTATGCCTTGAGCTACCCGTCGTATCTCATAAAGTTCGTAAATCTCACATAGCTTTATGTACATATTTGTAGTCTAAGTAATAGATTCAGCGCCTACAGCAAACAAATGAAGGCTATATGGGTGTATTGCGATTCCATTTCATTGAATAAAGGCTTAAGTCTGATATTGCTATGAATTCAATGTAGTTCCAGTTCAGAAGCATACAGTTTGAAGCACAAAGCGAGCAAAACGTTCTCAGAGGACGAAAATTTATGCAACCATACTTGTAGAGACCTAAATAAACCGAAATATTTCAAGGAGTAGGCATTTTTGCTCAAGTACTAATTAAATTATCACTGCACACCATAAATATACATATCTGTACCTGCATTGTAAATATGTATGTATGTATATAGGTATAAATCTTTCAAGTATGGCATGCTGCATCAAGAGTCACATAAAAAGCAAATGTTCGCAATAAAGTATGGAAAATAGTAATAATAATAATAATGAGATACTTATAAGGCAGTGAAAAATGCGCAAACAAAAGCATAAAAATTCCGTAAATTCTGAATGCAAAAGTAAAGCAAAAATTATCAATAAAATTGCCACTAGTGATCCGTGAATGCTTTTGCTGATGGAATTATGTACATACATCGATATGCAAGTATTTGTATATTTCTGCCGCTGATGGCATCATCATCATCGACAACGACTTGGACTGCCAGGCATTGCGAGTTATTGTCGAGCAAATACAATACGTGCACAACAACAATTTGCGGAATGCGTGCCGCTTTAACGAGGTACTCGACATTTCAGCAAACCGTAGCCCCAAAACCAACTGGAAGACTGTACGTCTCCATTATGCATATAACTTCTACATAATTCTAACATTAAATCCAGCAATCGTACTGTAAATACGTGTCATTTGTTTGTCAAATTGACTATTTACATGCCACACTCACTCGTTTCGCTACGCGTACTCGTCGTACCTGTGCAACACTGTATGCGGCAGTTGTATAATCAACACTGCGCATTCGTCCGTTACGCGTGTTCGATTCGCCATTTGCGCGCTCATTCGGCATCGGCACTGCAGTGCATGGCTGCAAATGGTCGTCGTCATTTATTGTGCGCCAATAAAAGTATATGCGAATTTCTGATTGATTTCAATTAAATGGCAAAAGCATTTGGGAATTGAGATTACTATTCTCCTTATATGCATGTGCATGTTTTTGTGTATTTGTTCTATCTCTTAGAGTCAGGTACGCATCAACGTTGGTGGTGACATTCATGATGGTGTCATCACGTTATTTCTTGTCATTTTTGGTAGTAAATGAAATTCCATTTACCTTGCCATAAAAAGGCTTATAACGGTGGGTCTGGCTGTGTAAATTTCCTCAAAAATAATAAAGTTTTGAGACGTTTTAAAATTGGCAGAGAAGTATAATTTATAATAGAGAAATATGCTACTGATACTATCTGTCTTTAATGACATTTGGGTGAGGATATAAATAAGGAATCTGAAACTGAGTTTTTCGTGCCCTCAAGATAACGAAAAAGCGGTATATCAAGTCTCTTACTGTAAGGCATTCTCTCGTTCGAATGTTTTTAAGTGATCGAAATATTGATGATTAAAAACGATATTTCAACTGATAAAATCACTCAATTCTGTATAAGATGATCTCCGCTGTTTGTTTGGAAGAATTGAGAACTAGTGATGAATTTACTGATAGTACAAAGGTTTGAACGGTCCTGTTGCTAGATTTCCTATAGGAGGAGTTTAGAACCGTTTTCTAAGACGATTTCGGTTTCGAAACGCAGGTCTTCCATCACAGTCTTCATCAGCGACCTTTTCCCGGCCCTCCAAAAAAGTCTGGTGCCACCGAAACACACCACTTCTTGCTAAAGCTACATCTGAGCAAGCCTGCTTGATCATGTCAAAAGTCTCTATCGCAGATTTACCGAGTTTCACACAAAATTTAATCGCGTACCTCTGCTCTAACAAATGCTGTTTTTAGGCTTACACCACTTACAGAAACACGTCGCGCGTAAATGTTTGTCCTGACTCTCCAGGTGCTCGGAGACAACTGGCAGCCGCTCATTCGTTAGCTAGGGACGCTATCTACCGAATTCAGTCGGTGCGCGTACGCTCCGAAGTACAGTCGAGGCGGAAAAAAATCAGTATTCTTACTTTCCCGAAAAGCCCTGAATATACAAATGTATACCAGACAAGAAAAGCCGACATTTGAATAGAATTTATATTGTCGAATATCTTTGATTTCAGGCTCGATATTCCTAACATTCGAAGAAAATTCATTTTTTATGGACCGATTAACATTTTTTTACTAAAGGGTTACCTATTGGTCTAGAGACTCAACTTTTATTTGATCCTTCCTAAACGTGATACTAGAATATGGCGACTCTAAACCAAAAAAAAAATATTTATTAGGAGTTTTGCCACTTCCATTAATATAAACCATACGGCATCGTCCATTTAGGTATTGGAATTTCTGCCATTAAGCTTGACTGTCAAACTTATGTGCCTCAGAGCGGCTTTCGAGCTTTTGACTAATTAAAATCCGCTCTTCCGCGCAATCGCGCCACTGTGTCTCGAGCCTCGAGGCAGCGATGCATGGTTGCACTGTCCATCATAAAATATTGCGCACTGTTGCAACAGCTCATCTTCAATCAGCGTTGACAACGTCACCAACGTACACTGCAATAATAAAAACAACCACAACAATAACCGCTTTGGTAGCGATAAAAATAAAGTCACTTTTTATTGCTGTGCAATGTCGCATTTTGCATTTTGATGGGGCCATTCGGGCATTTTGCACACACAATGCTGCCACATTTGCAATACCTACATATACATACATATGTATATAGTATGTGTATAGCTGTGCACTTGCGAAACTCCGAACAATGTTTTATGGTTGCCGATTGATTTTTTAACTCTTCATTTCGGTAGTTTTTATTTTGATAACTTTCTGCTTTATTAATATTTTTTCGTTGCCTTCGCATTGCTGACGTTTTTTCGGTCACTTTACGGTGTTTTGTAGTTGGCGGTTGCGTTTCATTGCCGCCGCTGCATCACTGCTTTGTTGCTCATCGCTTTATTTCACCCCTTTTTTTGTACGTCGCCATTCATATTTATATTTCAACTACAATTTTGCGCAGCGCGGCATTTTATGCCGTTTTTGTTTCGCAAACTTTTTATTTGATTCGCTCTTATTTGACACGCATACACACCCATGCATACATACATGCATATATGGTGCCTACACGTTTTTCCGTCACAGTTGCCAGCACAGGCCGCCAGTCTGTGCGGCAGCCAGTGTTCCCCAGCGGGCGAGTGAGTTTTTATTCGGATATGTTGCCTTATTTGGTGTGCACCAGCCATTAAGTCATCATAAAAAGCGGTACTACCACAAAAACAACAATTCGTACAAACGCAGTAAAACATCAAAATTGCACAAAAACACTTTGGAAAAAAAATTAAATCGCATGCGATATAAATTCGCGCAATATTTTACGCATATTGCCAACTAAAGCTCAAGCAACTTATGTACACTCGCCGGCGGCGGCAATATCACAGTTGAATGATTGAACTTATAAATACATATGTATGTAAGTGCATACAAATCTTTATACATACATATACGCTTACTGCAAAAGACCCTCTAGGAAAATATAGCTGTATTTTGTAAGGAAAAGTATTAAAGCGCGCATATTGTTAAGCTTTCATTTTGCGATTTTTGCACAATGAGTGGAAGTTCCTTCGGAAAATCGAAAATATTTTGAAGAATTACGGAAATAGCGCGAATTTTTTCATATTCAATAACTGTAAGGTATATAGAGTGGAGATATTTTGACCTGGCGCTTAAGCTTACCCGAAACTTAAGGCCACTGAAAAAGATTTCTCGGATATATGGTACTTTTTACATTTTTATCAAAAACTCTAGCCTACGGATACCTCGTTCTGGACGAACTTTGACCTCTTCAACTGAAGAAAATATTAAAAAAGTGATAGATATGCTGCTTGAAAATCGTTTGGCGAGTGTTAGAGCGATGGCAAGAGAGCTCGACATCTCTCGCGAGCCCGTTCGAATGATTTTGGTGGATATTTTGTGTATGAAACGGGTTTTTGCTCGACTCGTCCCGATATTTATTGATTTTTTTTTTCGAAAAGAGTACCGTAAACAGGTCTCTTTGGACATGTTAATCGTGCGAACTCCGATCCCACGTTCAGGAAGATCATTATAACTGCCGATGACACATGGATTTGTGAGTTTGACATGCAAACACGTAACAATCATCGGAGTGGAGCCCGTATTCAGTCGATCCAAGAGAAAAAATATAATGAGACGAAGGATTTGAAGGCCAACGCAAAACGAGCCTATGAAGGATGTTTCGAGGTCTGGAAAAATCGTTGACATATCCAATTACATATTACATCTGGTGTGGATTACTTTGAAGGCGACAAAATAAATATTGACTTTCAAATATCAAAGTAAAAGAGTTAATAACTTTTAATGATTGATTCTAATTTGAAAAAAATATATTTTTTAATACTTCACAGCCGCGAAACCAGTATTATAAAAACTTTCTTTCTTTACGAAGTTAGTTTTTAGTCGGACCGCAGGCACTTTTACACTGATACTTGAGCTACTCGAGTGCGCTGTGAGTTTATTTAGTAAATTATCTTCTAAATCTGTTTTAGTACATTTTTTCCTAAGGAAGCTTTTACAAATACCATACACGAGAGAAAAAACTATAAAATTTCATATATGTATGTAGTTACATAAATATAGGAATGAGTGTGACGTGCTGCTGGCCATAAAGCCAAATTGCACTAAATATTTCATTTTTTTATACGCACAATTCCAGCGTTCCTATAACTTTGCTTGCCAAAAGTTATGTTTGAATTATTATACATACTACTACTATGTATGTATAATCACATGTTATGTATATAATTACATATATGCACTTATACTCCTATCAATCAGCGGGCAGTTTGCCTTATTTTTTAACCAAAGTGCATAATTTTATGCGAATATTGAGGGGATCACACAAAAAATCGTTTTAAAAAAATGTATAACCTCATTGAATATTTACGCAATTTTTAAGTGCAAATAAAGCGGGGGAAAATATTGCCCAATACATTTAACCAAATATGACTTTTAAGAGTTGTGAAACATAAAATTCAATATTTGTGCCAGCAAATGAACTCATTTACAGTTTCGCTGGTGTTGGTGAGATAAAACAAAGGTTGAAATCATATTTCGTCTTAATATAACAGATCAATTGAAAAGTCTCAGCCTGACTCATAGATAGCGCTACTAGAACATAGCTTTAACCTACAAAAGGCGCGTGTGCAATTTTGACAGCTGAGGATCATCAGTTTGTGAATTATAACATTTTCAGTGAAACAAGTTTTATTGTTATGAAAAAATTGATAAAAATAAATTTCGAGTTTTGATGAAATATTGACTTTTGAAAAGAAAAAATACAGTTGAAGCAAGAACTTGACTAGTCGACGAGTTTCCTGACACTGCTTCTGGAAAATCAAGGATTGGTATGCTAAGTTTAGACGTGCTGAGACGATGAACGCAACGGACGCCCAAAAAATATTGTTATCGACGAAAACATCAAAAAAGTCCATAACGACTGTATTTTGGTATGTGCATGGAACAGTTTTATTGACTACCTTGAAATAGAAAGGATCGTTTGAAGGACGAAATCGCCGAAAAACGATCCCACTTGAAGAAAACGAAAGTGCTGTTTCACCAAAACCATGCACCAAGTCACAAGCCATTGAAAACGATCGCAAAAATCCATGAATTCGACTTCGAATTACCTCCGCATCCACAGTATTCTTCAGATATGGGTCTCCTAAGACTATTTCCTGTTCTAAGATCTGAAAAGAATGCTCTCTGGGAAGAAATTTTCGGCCAACGAAGAGATGATCACCGAAACTGAGGCCTATTTTGAAGCAAAGGACTGTTGATTGTACTACAAAAATTATATCAAAGAGATGAAGAGTTTTTAGAATCAATGTATCCTCTATGAAAGAAACTATGTTGAATAAAATAAACGAATTCTGCCAAAAAATGTGTTTTACTATGGTACGCCGTGGACTTTTCAATTGATCACTTAAAGTTATTTTAATTCCTATCTTTCGGTTTTCAAAAAAGGTTCTTTCTGATTTATTTCTTTTTGAGACTTAAGTGGTAGAAGAAATTGTTACTAACTGCTTCATGAAGTGATACAACATGCTTCAAACAAGTAGAGGTATTATCTCCCTCTCATTTTTTCCAAAAGAATCTGTAGAGATCGAATAAGACTGCGTTCGCACACATACTTTTTTGTCGCTCATCATCAGCAACTTTCACTTTTCATGTCGCTAATTGAGTCAACACGAACAACACCAGCGTCACGAATCCGACAAGTTTGTGGACAATTTTCTACATATCACACTCTCAAAGGCTTGTATGCTTCATGTACATCGGGCATACAAATAGTTTTGATTTGCTAATTTTTATCCTTCTTCACCCTTTTCTAAGATATTATTTGAAACAGAACTGAAATGGAAAAAAGTTGCAAACATGGTAAGAATGTCAAGATGAAAAGGAGCGCCGTATTGTGTGGTATCGAACTGTTTGTCACCCAAGTACGAGCGATACGATCCGTTCGTCTTTCGTCGTTCTACCCTCGCTTACAAAAACCGCTTTGGGTGACTCCTCGTGCGAACGCAGTATAACAATCTAAAGTAATTATACTCTGAGATAACTGAGCATTTTTCCCTCCTCTAGATATAAGAAAAAAAATACACTTCCTCAATGAATGAGAAGAAAATTCATAGAGCCGAGAGTACGATTCGTGGAAAAACCTCCAAGAAATCGGTAGGTCTCTTGATATATTTTTCATGAGCCGTCTTCTGTAACGCTTGCAAATTAGGGTGATCTTAGTACCACTCAAACGTTCCTTAATACTACTTGTATTTTCTTCACTAAACCGACATTTTCGATGAGAAGCGTGTCACGGCAAACATTTCCAGCGTTTCGAAGAAGTTATTTGCATTTTCTCTCTCATGTTTAACATTTCATGCGAGTTCTTTGATAACTTTTATTTCTCTCACTGAAACTTTACGTCGTTTTTCAAATCTACGTTCGGATATATGTACAAATAAGTACATGTATTGCTCTCTTAAAGAATGATTCCCATGTCAGAGATCATTCTTTTACACTATTTAATATTTTAAAATCATTGACTTCAGTTTTATTGACTCACAGAGCAATAAACTATGTATACAGAGAGCAAATTTTTAAACATGATGACGCGATCGAAAAGAATTTGAAACCCGTTTTCTCAAATGGATAAAAAAAATGCCAATTGTTGTTGTTCATAAACTTTATTGTTATACTTTCTCTACTATTATTGTATTTGCCTTTATCTCGATTTGTGCTGGTGCGTAATTCATTGCGTAGCGAGCAGACAGACAACCGAGAATAACAACAAATAAAGCTTAAACTCCAACAGCTTATACAGAGCGTAGGAACTAGCACAAAGGCTAAGCTCGTGTCAAAGCGCTGCCATCAAACGAAGACTCAGTCACTCAAGTGCGAATATGACCATTTTTGGAAGATACGAGTCAAACGCTGGTTCCCAAGCCGACTACGTGAGTTTTCTACCACAAAGCAAGCAGAAACAGCAAAAATAAAAGCAACACTGCCTAGTGGCAAAAACCAAAGACGCGCTTGGAAACATAAATTCTAATGGATTTATGACAAAATGTCAGCGTAAATGGCAGATTCGGTCGGTTTTTGCTCAAATTTCTATTATAATTTGGTGTAAAAAAATATAGTTTTTTATTTTCATGAATTTTGGAATATTTTTTGGTGTTTTTATTTTTTTTTTACATTTTTTTTCTGTTTTTTTTTAATTTTTTTCAATTTTTTTTTTTTTTGGTTGCTGCAAAAATATGATGACAATTTGACAGTTTTCTTACAGCTTACAAATTTCGCCAAAAGTTTTAGCTTTGAACGCGTAGCAAGGCATTTTTGAAATCATAAATTATGCGTATCACCGAAAAGTACAACAAAAATATAATTATTATTCTCATTTACGACGCACATATTTGGTGGCATGCCATTTCCTTTCTAACACATTGTGCCCATAGATTATATCAGCATTTGTAATTTGAAATGAATTGGCCCCAATACGGTGTAACATTTAACACTGTGTGCTATACTTTACAACAACAGCAGCAACAACAAGCATAAAAACACTGCCTAACTATGGTTCTATGATATTTTACGTTGGTTACGCCATCGATTTTGGTGGCGACCACTGAAACTAGCGCTCGTAATTCAATTTTAATAAATTCAGAAATCTTGCCCAAAGCCCGATTTGATGAAATAAACCACAATATATGACGATAATGTCAGCCATAAAAAATGCTAAAGGCGTATATGAACCAAAAACTATGCAATAACATAAAAATAAATATTATTAAACTCAAAAAAATTTATACAAAACTTTAAAAATTAAAAAAAAAAATTATATATTTCCGAAAAAAATGTTAACACCTAAAACTTGTGTTTACTATGTTTGCTAAAGCATTGAAGTATTTTTTTAATTTGTTTTATTTTTTTTTTTTTTTTGTCAGCGCAAACATTTTCCAACCACTTTAACAAACACTTTTTCCCATTTTGGCTAAATTCATAATTTTTTTCCACACTTTATTAAATTAAAAAATAAATCCACAACAAACTTGCCACAACTGAGCTCTGCCTAAAATTGGCTAAATCTAACAAGCAATAAAATCCCAAAAATTTGTACAATGTTGCAATTTACTATGTAGTTGCATGTACA
Organism: Bactrocera zonata; assembly: GCA_037783105.1. Lineage (NCBI taxonomy): Eukaryota > Metazoa > Arthropoda > Insecta > Diptera > Tephritidae > Bactrocera > Bactrocera zonata. The sequence goes on from JBAWJQ010002940.1 coordinate 252,991, forward strand.
TAGTTGTTTTTGTTGTTGTTCTTTTTTCGAAAAGTGTGTAATTTTTTTAGTGGCTCTGTCACATCAATCACAATGTTTATACATATGTCGGTACTTATGTGTCTTGCCTATTGTATACAAGCTCAATAGTCAAATTTACTAGTTTGGAACTAACGAGTAACTAGTTACATTGTGTACTCAAATTGTCTCACAGCTGAATTTTTTTGCACTGGTCTTCATTATTATTTATTGTAGTAAAGCCATTAAGTTTTCAAAATAGATAACCGAGTGGGAGGTGGTGTCTTCTCTGAAAAACTAGATACCAAAATCGCCCAACACCTACCAGACCCCTATGGTATAGAGTGTTCCATACGCAGATCACAGCAATTAAAAAAGGTATTCCATTTCTGACAAGCTGTGTGCTCACTTGTATATATTTATATATACAGATAGCCAGACCGCTTTAAAACCACTAAAGTCTCTTAGGACTTCCTCTAAGTTAATGAAAGAATTTCTTGATCTCTTAGTTGACCTAACATCCTATTTCACGATAAACCTGCAATAGATCCCAGGACCCCAGAGCAGGATATAACTGTGCAGCAGATAAGCTCACCTTCGGTAGACTCAATCAGTGACTTGTTCAATAAGCTGGAAACGTGGTATGACATACATATGAACAGACTATTAAAATTTAAAGCGAATGATATATGTAAGAACTCTAGTAGGAGTTCAGGAAACAGGTCGTTGTCTAACGATTATTGTAGAAGCGTCCAGGAGGTAGAACAGGAGACGACTATTTAACATCTTCTATGCTTTTCTAAAGTTCTATATAAAAAAAAAGAATCTCAATTATCAATCGAGGGTTCCTTGACGACTGCTTGGAGAAGTGACACAGACAAAACTTTTCGTGTCGATGAACTTCATCGGAAGCACGTGGTTCTGAGAGAAGCCAATAGAATTAGGAAACTAGGTATCGCCTAGGTCCGTCGTTAGACAGCTTTACTCTACCTACCATCTAAGGCCAAATTTCTAGGCAAAGTGATATGAAATAAGCTTTCAAAAAAGGACAAGAATACATATGGATCCTCGGGGTCCAATATCAACCATCTAAAACCCTTTAAAGTCATTAAAAGAGTGGTAAAGAATCCTATAAGCACTTGAAGCCCTCTATGAAACTATTGTTCGAAGAATAATATTCTATAAGGATTGACTTAGTTAAGTTCTCTGAAAATTTACATTTTTTGGCTAAATATCGCAGGAAGGGTAAATTTTTTTTTAAGATCGGTCTTTCGAACGATTGGTATCATCTCAGCGATGTGGTAAAATATCTAAATCAATCAGCTAGTTTTCAAATATTTATTGAGAAAGTAGAAAGAGAATTAACTCTCACTTTCAACCCTCCCACGTCCAAAATTTTGATATGTTTATCAAAAAATTTTTTGCAAGTTCTTAAATAGTCAATCCTAATATAGTATATCTTCAAAATCGCTCAAAATTCTACGATTAGCTCATATCTGACAAACATCTAACAGTAACTAAAAAACTCTGAGAAATTTATCTTTGTTGTGGGTTATCCAACCCAATCGACTATGAAAAAGTATTGCTGAAACCATATGAGTTATAATATTTGTACCACAATGAACCCTTAACTACCCAATTCAACTCATAAGTAACCACTCCGTATGCGCACCTCTCTAATTCGCAACTGCAGGCGACAACTTGCCTCGCTGATTATCTATGGTGTAATATCTATGTTTGAACTGTTTAAAAGCCTAGTTAACACCACAGCAAACTGGCCGACAATCAACACCGGCACCCATACTTAGGTCTGAGTTTACATAGTCAAACGACTATTCGCAGCAGTAAACAACACTTTTGTCCGTTTGCAATTGCAGTCTGTCCGTTGAGCTGCGTATAGCAAACATTTTGCGCCGTTATTCTCTTAACCACAAAATGGCAAGCCGCAACTAATACGCTTTGTGTATGTTTTGATAGTTTTCCTATTTTATGATTTTCTAATTTTTTGGTTTTCTGTTAGTGTAATTTAATGCACTTGTCAACTTTAGTTAATCCAATTAACAATTTTGACATGACAACAAACTAAACGCGACTCTAATGGTCAATACTTGTATTACGACAAGCGAATGGACAAGCTTGAACAAGCATACTTAGATACATAGCTTGACTATCTCAACTAAGCGCAACTTAGAACTAGCACACATTACAACAATTAAGCAATTAGGCTGTTAAAATGCTATCGAAATATGTGTGTTGTTGTAATTATGAGAATATTGCATGTGCTGGGAGCATAACATATTTCGATTGTACAGTACAGTGGTATGCCTCTTTCGTGACGATAGCTTGTCAGATAAAAAATTTTCCAAACAAGAACTTGATTCTACGAGTATATGCTACGTGATCCAACATCGTAGGTTCCGACAAACGAGCAGCTTCTTGGGGAGAAAAGAATGTGTGGGAAGTTTCAGATCGATAGCTCAAAGACTAGCTCGCGTATGTTCAGACGAACATACGGGCATAGCTAAATCGATTCAACTAGTTATGCTGATCGATACTTTATAGAGTCTTGGTGTTTGCTTCTCTTATTCTCAGGTTCATTTTCATGACTTGTTCTGAAACTTTATGGCTCTAGCTACCATAAAACTTTCAGCTCATACGCAGAAGATGAAATGACATTCATGGAAGAAAAGAAATTTTTTTACTATGTTCTTGACGGTTTCGAACTCCCTGGGAGATTGATTTGGTCTAAATCCAAGTCTATACAGAAGCCCCTCTAAAAATTTCAGGTAAAAAGTGGGTGCCGTTTTGAAAAAACAGTTTCAAAACAAATGCATTTATGGTTTCAATTTTGACCGAACCAGTTTGAATGCCGGGTCAGCAAAAAACCTATATCTCCAAAAATAATTTGAATTTTGAAAAATTCGCAAATAGAAAATGTTTTTTTTTCTTTATTTTTAGTCTAGAATATCCTCTTAACTTTTTAAACAAAATCTCGAATCGGTCTTACGGTTGGAGTCGCTTTATATTTAGATCTTTTATGGCTACGGTCTTCCAATTCAAATTTATTAACGTGGTTCACTATATCTATACGAGTACATATTGTTCTTTCAGGGATGGATCCAGAGTCGAATTTTTGGGGGGAACCTATATAATTTTGTACTAGCGACTCAAAGCCCTTTTCTTCACGGAGTGTATCTTTTGATGGAAATAATGTATAACTTTTAACTTTTGGAGAAGGAAGTCTCCGCACTCCCCGCCCCCTCGACCCGCTCCTTGGTTCTCTTTAAACGTCAAGATCTGTAGTGAGATCTTGCAACACAAACGTGGTGGATTTTATTGGACACCGTAACGCAATTTTTCTAGTGTCTTTAAAGTATTTCTTGCTGATATATGGCAACTAAGCCAAACCAAACATAATTTAAAATTTGAACTAAAAAATTAAGAAGAATTTAAAGCATTTTAGAACCACCCTAGCAAAAAAAATATTTTTTTATTTGCTACATGTGTTGAAAATTTAACACCTTTTGAAATTCACGCAACGTTTATTATGTATGAATTCCTGTACACTATATAAGTGGTATATGTATATACGTATGTACATTTTTATTTTTCTGTGCGTAGACAACAATAATCCAACAATAATAAACAGCGTGTCACGTTATTCATTAATTTGAGACCGACTGCTGGGAAAAAACTAAGCGAATTATATAGTATTTCACTCAGCCAACAACAAATTTAGCCACAAATTGAAAATTTTTTCCTTCGCTTTTGGCATTTTCATGGTGGTTACTGCTTTTCTTTTTTGAAACTTTTTTCTTAATAGAATAAAATGCGGTTGGCTATAACGAGAGAAAAACTGATATTGCACGAAAACTGTCAATTGCCGGCGATTAGTTAGACAAAAATAGTGAATTGCCATTTTTGCACAAAACATTTTTTGGATTTGGAGATTTTTTAATGTACAATTTTTTCGAAATTTTTTATTGCAATTTTCTCAGTTTATCAAAATTGCATTTGTTCAGCATAAATGGCTAAAATGTGTGTATTTCATGCTGTGAGAAAATGCCACTGAGCTTTTTGCCAATTTAATTTGTTAATTAATTTTTTTCTCGATAATAAATTAAGTAAAATTCCGATTTTTATTTATTGTTGAGTTTGCAGACGTGATAAAATCTCGATTTGTTAAATGTGCATAGAGTTTGTGGAAATTTTTGTTGTAGAAGGAGACCGGCTTGTCGATACCAATAAAATATCGATTTTTATCAGATTATAGGTATTTTTTTAATGTTAATACCATACAATATCAATTTTTTTATCAAAATTAATGATTTTTTGAATATCGATATCATAAAATATCGATTTTATTGTATCGATTTTTATATCGATAATTCAACGTGTTTTCACCATTGATAAAATCTTGATTTGGTAAAAGCAGAAAGCGAGAAATATTATTTTTTATTGAAAAAGGCAGATAGATTGTCGGTCCCATGAAATATCGATAACTGTTCTCCATGATAATATAACTATGTATATCGATTTTTTTTTAAATTTTCTGAGCATTAAAATCGACATTTAAATCAAATATGATTTTTTATCAGAATAAATGTACATATGTATATCATTTTTAATGTTTCGATTTTTTAAATCAATAATTCGATTTCTCGATAAAATCTTGATTTGTTGAAGACAAATCGAGAGAGTTCGCGTAAATATTATTTTGTCTTATATTTTAGCGAAGAAGTTGTTTATTGAAGAGTCTTTCAATAACACGAAATATCGATAACTTTTTTTCAGATAACTTAACCATAGCGATTTTTTTAAATTAATCTAAGTATTTGAATCGAAATTTAAACCAAATATGATTTTTTATCAGGAAATATGTATATATATCTTTTTCTTAATATATCGACTTTTTAAATCGATAATTCGACCTGTTATCAGTCTTGATAAATCTTGATTTGTGGAAATTTTTTTTTCAATATCTGATTGAATTAGTTTAGCGGATTTTCGATACCAAAAATATCGATAATTTTTCAGATAATATATCGATTTTTATATCGTAATTCAATACTTCTGCCTGAATTATAATTTTAGGCTAGAGAATACATCAGGTCCAATACAATTTTTAGTTAACTGCTCTCTTTGTCACCTGTACTCCCTAAACTCGCTTCAAAATATAAAATCTGTCAATTTATTTTCGATTCGATAAACGCAGATACGAATTTCCATTCTCGAAATTCTACCCAAAACTAATTAGTAAATTCAACGATACCATTCTTCCAATTAAAATTAAAAAAATTATTACTATATCCCTCTCGCCTTTAAACAAACAATAATGACTTACCTGCTTGAGCGTTAGGCGCGCCGTGTATCTCAAGTCGCTACCCTCCCGCTTAAACATCGCATGTGGTTTATCCCTAATGATGAATACAATATCCGCTGGTATCTTGCCGGGTGCTTGATCGCCTTCCTTTTGAAATGTCACCTTCGTACCGGATTTCCAGCCCGGTTTAATTGATATGCTCACATATTTATCCTCTTTCCTGGACGAACCGTCTGCCTGTACAACTCTTCGTGATATTTTCATCTTTTTCACGCAACCTTTGTAGATTTCATCCAACGTTAGGTAGAGATCATGTTCGACGGGTGGATCTTGTTGCTTCTCCTTTTTGAATGGCGTATGCACATTGAACGAATGCGATCTAAATGAAGGCCTTCGCTTTATTTTTTAAGCATCCAATACAAGCGTTAAATGGTCGATAGTAAGAGGTTAACATTGACGAAAGAAAATACTCTCAGAAAAAAGTGTTTTGAGGGAAGGAATGTACCGTTTAACATACAAGCTCCAATAGTTTCAACTCAAAATAAAATTTCTATGAAACCAACGAAATATAAATAAGACTTTTATGTGGCACTGACTAAAAAGTCAAAGAATGCATTATTTGAAGTCATGAAAGCCTTCCTCGGAAAGAACGATTTAAGAAAAATAGGGATAGGGAGAATTCGAACCTGTTTGAGAAATCCATAAATATATGGAATGGTTACTTTCTCAGTATTGCCGACTTCTGAGCTATATTTTATTCCAAGAAGGTTCTTTGTGAGATCCATATATATTTGGAATAGTTGCTTTCTAAGTATTGTCATCTTCTGACGAAGGTTCTAAAATAGCGCATTTAAGTCCTCAGGAATAATTTATGAATTTTATTCATAAGCTCTGACATTACCTATGGCATATGGAATAATATATAGATTTCAGTGTCTACACTGGTCAGAATACCATGACATCGAAAATGTTAATCATCAAATCCAAAGGTTTTAGTAGAGAAAGCTGAAATTGTGATTCGAGTGGTTCACTTTTTACATTTTATAGAACCTTAACTTTATCTTGACTAAGTTATCGGACCTAATTTCCCAATTTACTTTCTTTTGCCAAAGTCAACCTCGTTGAAATTTTGCCATTAGCTGAAATTATATGCGGACAACTTACCTGAACCCACCGCCGAGCCCATGCCGTGAACCCAAACCACCAAATGGCGATGAAAAGAAATCATGTTCGGTATCTAAATCGAACACATTCTTATCGAATAGATTATCGCCCATATCGAAGAACGACGCAAAGGGATTGCTCGAACCGAAGAATTGTGCGAAGGTCGCCCGTGGATCACCATGGAACTGATATGTGAAGGTATTATTGCCGCTGGTGCCGTTACGAGTGCCTACAAAACGTAATTGAACACAAAATAATTTTGTTAAAAACTGAAAATATAACTTACATGCCCACACATACATATAAGCACACATATTTAGGCATATTTACACACAGACACACACACACACATATTGAGAGAGTTAGTGAATTGCATGCTTTAAAAGTAGTATTGTAGAATGATGACCGTACCTCCACTCTTCAGACCTTCTTCGCCATATTTATCGTACACTTCACGTTTACTCTTGTCGGAGAGCACTTCGTAAGCCTCGGCCACCTCCTTGAATTTCTCCTCCGCATTAGCGGCTTTATTTTTATCCGGATGATAGCGTAGCGCTAATTTTCTGTAGGCCTTCTTAATCTCCTCATCGGTGGCAGTTTTCGGTATACCCAGTATTTTATAATAATCTTTACCCATTTTTTCACTTATTTATTGTTGTTGTTGTCACTTGTTGTAACGCGTTATTGTGGTGGTGAGTATCTTCAATTGGTATGTCTGTACGTGTTTTTTTTGTGATGTTGCTTGGTGTATAATTAAGTCCAAATTGAATTGAATTAATTAATTTGGCTGCAAACTTTAATTTAACCGCTTAAATCTGTTGGAAAAAGAAATACGAGTAAATTCATTTGACACCTCTCAGTTCACCACTTCGAATCTCACCACTTACACAACACTTGTGTAAAACTAAGTTGCTGTTGAGCTCTTCCGCTGGTAAATCCGCAATGGTTGTTGTTGGCCTTTCCATAGAATCCCTCAGCGCACTGTACACGTCACAAACATTATTTTCTTCCGATTCCAAAACGTTGAAAATATATTGCTGTTGCGGCTAACGATCTCTCTAGACTGTAAAATTTTTAGAGCAAAAATGCACAAAATTGTTAGTTGTTTACACTCGATAAAAGAATTTGGTAAAAAAAATACTAGTTAATACGCGAATAATAGTAACTTGTAAAGACAAATAAATGGCAACACAAATATATGTAAAAGTATGTGGATACGGTTTATCCAAAAAAATATATAATAATAATAAAACAAATTTTGATGACTTGTTTAAATTTTTTTACTTCGAAAAAATATGTTTTGACAGCACGAAAGCGTGCGAACAGCAAATGCTTAGGGATCTGTGCAGGGACCAGGATTGCTCAGAAATAGTAGCAAATTGACTAAATACATACTACACTTCTGAAATAAAAAAAGATTTCTGTAAAAATTAAAAGAAGTGTATAAAAAAGGTGTGAGCGCTAACTAGTTATATCCATTTTTATACCCCGAAAAGGGTGTATTACGTTTTCCAAGAGTTTTGTAGCACTAAAAAGGAAACGTTAGAGACCCTACAAAATATATGTATATATAAATGATCAGCAAGACGGACTAAGTCGATTTAACCATGTCCGCCTGTCTGTATATACACAAACTGGTCCCTAAATTTTTGAGACAACAATCTGAAATCCTTTACACGTCCTTTTCTCATCAAGAAGCTCAAATGTCGGAACAGCCGGTATCGCATCAATATAGCATATAGCTGCCGTACAAACTGACCGACCGAAATCAAGTTCCTTAAGGAATAGTTTGCATTTTTGAATTGTATTATTATTAGATATGACTGCTTTTCCCTTAGCTCAATAGGTATAAATCTGGGTATATTTCTTTGGTTCAGTCTACTAATCTAGCCAAGATTAGATTATATTTTTTTGATAACATAGCTATGAGCTTCTATAGAACATTTATATATAATCCATGGAATATAATCATATATCTCCAAGACGTTCGATAACAACGAGGGTTCAGACAAAGCGACTCCCTATCGTGCGACTTCTCCAATCTACTGCTAAAGAAAATAACTCGAGCTGCAGATCTGAATATAGAAAGTACAATCTTCTACAAAAGTGTTGGACAAGGAATTGATAAAAAAAATGGGTCTAGTAGTGAACGAGGGCAAAACGAAGCCCACAAACAATCGTCGCATTCGTGACTTGGATCTCACGTCACTTTTGACGTGACAGTGACAGTATTTCGTCAATCTTGGAACCAGCATTAACACCAAGAACAACGTCAGCCTTGAAATCCGACGCAAAATATCTCTTGCCAACAGGTACTACTTCGGATCGAGTAGACAATTGAGAAGTAAAGTCCTCCCTCGACGAACAAGAACCAAATCCTGCTATAAGGTGCAAAGGCATGGACGAAAGATTTATGGGCTAGCTAGGTCATGTCGTCCGAATGAATGAAAACACTCCAGCCATGAGAGAACTCGACGCAGCACCCTCCGAATTGGACAAGAATCGATGATCTGAGATTGGATTGAGAGATGATATAGTCATATAACATTAAATACGGTTTCAAGTTATTTCGGTAAACTTGAGAATATACTTTTCAAATAGCTTTCACCAAGACATTTGATTTCTAGCATAATGATGTCCACGTAACTCGATATCGTTGGAGTTTTTTGTTATTTTATGAGGTTGACCCACTTTGATTGAAAGATTCAATACCTTGACGAACTTCAGAATTAAAATTACAAAAAAAATTGCATTACATTTTGAATACTTTTGAAGAACAAACTGACCCTTAGCATATTGAACCGATCAAAAACAATGCTTTTCATTTGAGCTTGTAAGCTTTCTAAACAAGTTTTTGGTTTTTTTGTAACCAAAACCCTTTCGAAAATATTGCGTTCTTAATTTTTTAGTAAAACAAGGTTCCTAAGCCAGCAAAATGAGTCAACAACAACGCAAATATACATATTCACTAATCGCGCGTAAATACGCACGTGCGTGCACAGAAGCTAATGTACATGAGTAAATTATTTATGTATCTCGAAATGTACATATACATACATATATGTGTATATATGTATATCTATATATAAATATATATACATACATCATTAAAATTACACCACAGTCATCGAAAACGAAACATTCAAAATCTCTTGCCCTCAAGTATTATGATCATCGACAGCAACAACAACACGCACATCATAATCATGCTTATGATCAATCCACTCGAACCCACGCATTCGATAAATTTAGCACAGCACAGGCGGTCCAACATTAACTAACTATCATAATCGCGGCAATCGCCGATGCTTGTGAAGACGCTGGCGGTTGGGGGCGAGCGGCGTTGGCGATGACGCGCACAAAAGTCTGTGTATTATTGGCGTGTTGGCGAGCGGCAGCGTTGCAGAATGAAATAGTAAAGGAAATTTTCAAATATAAAAGAAAACATATAGTATATATATATATACATATTTTTATATATGTACATATATGTTTGTGTGTATATTCGCAAGCCAATAAATAAAATATGTTAACCAGAAGTACGAAATCTGCTTACGTATGCTACATATTTTTAAACTTTTCATTTTCACACTTTATTAAATTGAAAAAAAAATATTTAGTCTGTTAATTATTTCAAGAAAATAAAGCCTTAAATGAAAAATATGTATAGCATATGCCTTAATACTTGTATACAGCTTAATATGTACGTTTTTGATAGATTTTACTAAAAGCATATTTGCTGGTTTTTATTTTTTATTGTTGGGTACTTTCCTTTTAGACCGAATTCATACATATTTAAGTACATCTATACATATGTATATAATAGAATACATACATACGTCCATATAATAATTAATATTTCCCACTTCATAAAAATTAACTTTCGTTTCTGCCTATGTATATATGTATATATGAATGTATGTACATTGTTCACGACCATCATGCCTGATTAGTCCCATGATCTCAATATTGTGACAAATTCTGTCTATATATTATATTAGGCCTATCTCTTGGTATGCTAGTGGCAAATTAAGGCTTTACGCAGATACAAATTCCTTAAAATATTATGTTCTACAGAGCTGTCTTAACGCTCATTTACTTTTCTCTTTGTGTTTTGAGGGTTTAAGTCACGGCTGTTTGAAAATTCCTTCGTATTTTCTCTTTTCAAACTGATTTGTTCACCTGCCTAGTGCGAAATTAAAAAAAAAAATCGAGTTTTTCATTTTTCGTTGGGTTATAAAAACACTGAAATTATAATTCATTATCTGAAATAGTTTTGGATATATATACTTCTCATGTATAGCCGCTCAGTTCAATCAGCTTTTTCAGTACATCTCTGAAAGAGGAGACGAATGATCCGATCGCTATGAAGTTGGTTGCATATACTATACTATATATAGGTTTTCATACAATGACCTACCAGTTTTTTAATCTGATCAGGACAAACACGACTACACATTGGGTAAAATTCAAATTTTAAACAACCCCATTTGGTCACTTTTTGATTTTTTGGAATGTAACGGGTAATCCAAATAGAGGTAATTTTTTCACAAGCCCTTTTTTGACAGATCACGCCTGAATCGTGTCCAGCAGTCCTTTTATTTTTTGTTTAGTATTGTTTGGCATTTCACCATGTAAAGACTTACGCCTGACCAACGTCCACAAATCGTTCAACTTTATTACGAAAATTCACGTTCTTTAAAGAATGTGTTTCGCGCGCTTCGCTCAACTTATGGTCAACATAATCGGCCTACTGAAAGTACAGTTCGCAACACCATCACCCATCTTGACATGCAGCATTCATTATTGGATAATATTCGCCCGAACAGCCTACGTCCAACACGAAGTGAAGAAAATATGGCAGCCGTAGCTGAGAATGTTCACAACGACCGTGGAGAGCCGATATGACGCCATTCGCAACAACTCTGGCTGACATATGGAACGACTTGGCACATTTTACGTCGAGATTTTAAATTGAAAGCATACAAAATACAGCTTTTGCAAGAACTGAAACGACCTACACAAGCGACATCGCTTCGCTCTATGGGCTCTGAAAAAGTTCCAAGAAGATCCGACGTCTTTGAGCCAAATTTTGTTCAGCGATGAGGCACATTCCTGGCTCAATGTTTATGTAAACAAACGAAATTGTCGCGTTTGGGACGAAGAGCAACCTGAAGATATTCAACACCTGCCATTTCACCCAGAAAAAAGCAAGGGTTTGGTGTGCTTTGTAGACCAGTGGAATCATCGGTATTAGTATTTCTTCAAAAAAGATGCCGGTGAGAACGTAACCGTCAATGGCCACCGATCGCGCCATGATAACCGATCATTTGATGCCTGAAATTGTAGCTCGTGATCTCGGCGACATTTTGTTGCAATAAGACGGCGCCACTTCCCACATATCGCATCAATCAGGGGAAAGATTGAGAGAAAACTTCGATAAGCAAATAATTTGACATTTTTGGCCGATCGATCGTCTGATATCACACTGTTAGACTTTTGCTTTGGTGATATGTAAAATGCAGAGTATATGCCGACAATTCTGCAAAGTTACAATACCCAAAGAAGTTTTCCAGATCGGTCTATGGAAACTTCTTTATTTGTGAAGGCTATTCTAGCTTTGGTACATCCGAAGTTAACATTTTTTCTGGTTTTTGTTAAAAAAGCTATAAAATAAACCTTCTATTTTTCAGAAATGATCTTCAAGACCTTCCACTTCAGCACTTCATAGTTAAACTACGCACATTTCCTTGAGACTAAAACCTATTTTGGTAAAACTTGAAAACTTTACATTAACGATAATTTTAAAAGCCATAATATTTCATCGCAAAAACTAATTTCTAAATATCTAAATATAGAATAATAATAATAAATTCTTTGCTGCAATACATTTTGGATAAACATATCAAAAATTTAGTTTCAAAGTTTACCCAATTAAACACATTTTCAAATATTATGCAAAAACATTTTTCTTCGCGACACAATAATCCAATTATAAATCCATACACATGTGAAAATAGCTAAACAAAAAGATTTCTGTACAAATGTTTTGTGTTTGTTGTTGTTGTTGTTATTTTTATATGAATAGTTAACGGGATGAAAGGCTTAATTGGGTCAGCAATTTGTGGCACCATGACCGCTTTCGGAATGCCCCAAAAAGCCGCAAGGCAGCACAATGGCAAAAAATCTAAACAAATTGTGGAATAAAAATAAAGTAAATTTAATAGAAAAATATATGTATAATTGTTGCGGCATCAATGCCGGCAGTTGCGCTGATTTTTGCTTGGCAAAATACACATGCTTTCATAAGCACACACTTCCAATTGACATGTATGTAAGTATATACATGTATGAGTATGTATGTCTGTGTTTGGGGCTATGTGGTGGGCGGACAGCTGTTAAATGACTATTTCGAAGCATGTGGATATGAAAGTGTGATTTTGGCGGATATGTGGAACATTGAATTTTGCTTGCTATGTTTTTGACTTTCTGCACTTATTGTTTTGTCGCAAATAGACTGGCGATTTAATATTCGTGATTCGGGAATGCTATTTTGGCTTTTAACCCGATTTATTTTTGAAATTTGGACTGCATTTTTATTTTCATATATAAAAGGGTAGCATATGAAGAACACTCTAATTGTTAGCAGAGTGGCGTTAGGATGGTTACACAGTACACGAAGAAGCACTCAACAGGAACATACTCATAAGTGGCGGCAAGTCGCTTTGTAATTGAACTAAACGTTTAAAGAGGTTGGGAAGGAAGAGATAGGGAACATATGAGAGTTTGAGAAACAACTGCCATAGAAAAGACAAGGCTCTGGGCGTAACTAATAGCGTAGTTACCTAGAAACGCAGTGTTACATTCGAAGTATGAGAGAGTAGGTAAAGAAAAAATACCACAAAACACGACTGATCAAATTTGTACCGAACTCTCCACGGGAACAGCGCATATAAAGGAAACCGGTGAATGCTTTTAGTGAGGCTCTTTAAGCTGTGGGAAACTTAACTTATACTTTCGTTAGCTCTTAGATCAAACTCAAATATACAAGGAAGCCTAAGTTAGGCTAGATTAATCTGGTTGGCCTATAAACCACGCATAGATCAGTCTTGGTCCTTTGCGGTACCAGATAGAGTTCAGTTACTGGGTCCATGAGGAGTAGTCATCTTCTAGAATGTCTGCATTTGACGCGAATTTTAACAGACTCTGTGGCCTCACTGTCGGAGGAGGTATCGACAGTGTATCATACCGCGGAGACCCGAGATGCTTACTGCCTGGTGTTACCAATGCGTTTACTTTGTGTCTTGCTGTAGACAGTTTTGCAGTCTTCGCGATTTGTCAGCCCCATTTTGCGGGTTTTGACAGTGATCAGTTAGTACTCTGATCATGTTCCTACAGTCTCTTCTATAGGAATAGGTGTACTTCCGATCTACTGTTTTGCACATAACTTTTAACGTTTTGCACCCAGGTAGCTCGTTCCGTCGTGTTTTGATTTTCTTTACCATGCTTCAGTTCAGATCTTCGTATAAACAATGCATGTGTTTCCCAACGTTGATCACGTTTTCAGGTGTTAGCCGTATACCTTTCTTGGCAATCTCGTTCACTATTTCATTGCCCTTGAAGCCTTCCTGGCTTGACACCATGTAGTAAAGAAGTTGCTTGCTTCTGGCAACACTTTCCACTTCTGCCCTGCTTCCCAAGACCCTTCTGGCCGATATGCGATACAAGGTTACTGCCTTGATTGCTGCTTGTCTGTAGTTGTTGACTGTGTAATTGCCTGCAGGAGCCGGCTCGCGACTTTTTCAAAGCAAAGACCTCAGCTTGAAATATACTGCAGTAGTCCGGCAACTTAAAAGGCTGTCTTATGCCAACTCCACCGTCTATTTTCGAGCCATACAAGGAAGCTGAATAGCATCAAAACTAAAGCCCAACCTTTTGCTAACCACAAAATGAGATTTATCACCACACTATCTTAACCCATCTCAACATTATATGTCACGATAAAGATTTCTTTGCACTTTCAAGCATTTGTGTTATAACTTCATATATTTACCTTTCGTCTTCACAGAATTGAGACTTTCCCTTTTTCGCACAGTTTGTACCTTAATCAATTATTTATCATGAATTTACAACAACTTTTTGCAATGTTTACTATTTTCTTCTTTTTATTTTTCGCGCATATGCAAATTTTATGGAAAACACAACCTACATATGTACATATATGCATATGTATCTTTGTGTGTGTATACATTTCATATCAGGCATAGTTGTCGTGTGTCTTACTGTCAATTTGTCAATATTAGCATTTCTGGGATGTGTTCCCAACCTTGATTGATTGCTTTTACGTTACGTGCGGGCATCACTTACAAGCGTTTCCATAAAAATGTGTATACATACATATGTACATACTACAAACACGAAGTATTCTTATAACCGAATCAATCACTTTGGTATTTACTCAATGTAACAGAAAATGTTTTGCATGTTTTCAATTTTACAGTGGTTGCAGAAAGTATGTAAACTTGTTGAGTGTGAAATTACGAAACAATTACACGATTACACGTGGCACACTTCGACTTAAACGAATGCATATTTTGTTTATAAATATTTATGTATGTAAGTGTCTAACTAAATTAATGGGTGTGCAAATAAAGTTTTCCAGGCGGCTTTCATTCTGACAATAAGAAAATTAGTTGCATTTCGCTTTTAAAAATTTCAATAAGACAGATGCCGTTAATTACTTTTGACAAAATTTCTTTTGCAAGCAAAGAATTCTTGGTTCCACTTAGGATCTTTGGGTCACATCGATCAAATAACTATGTATATTAATAATTAATGAAGTATGAAGTTGTCAGAAAGAATTAAATTTCAAATCAAAAATTATATATTGAAAAATACCACATGACTTCACGGGAAGCAGATTACCTCTATATAAGTAAAGCAGGCAAAATGACTGGCCAGTACTAACGCGACTCTTCCGCCTCGATGTGATGTGATTTTCAAATCATGAGGTGATCTTACTGATAACTGGCTGTCAGCTGGGTCTACATAAGTAAAGCAGAAACCGTGTCTGACCAGTACCTAGGTGACACGCCTCAATGTGATGTGATTTGGAAGCAACAAGGTTACTTCAAGAGAAGCTGTCCGTATATATAGAGTTTAGCTCCTCTCTATTGAGAATCAGAAATTGAGCTCTACATAAGTAAAGCAGAAACCGTGTCTGACCAGTACCTAGGTGACACGCCTCAATGTGATGTGATTTGGAAGCAACAAGGTTACTTCAAGAGAAGCTGTCCGTATATATAGAGTTTAGCTCCTCTCTATTGAGAATCAGAAATTGAGCTCTCAGACTCTGCCAACTCATCTAATTGCATATTATCCTACTTTTTTTAAGCTCTTGGAAAGCGGGTTATAAAACTTTGGAGAGTTTGAGCAGAATTGCATTGGTCGTGACCAGAGGTATTTACACAAACTCTAATTAGATTTTTCGAACTTATATATTAATTATATAGTAAATATAATATATACTACACATAATTATGTAACCAATTTGAGATTTTATCTCAATGGGGTGGTTTCACAATGGATCAAATTTTTTTTACTTAAACAGAGATTTTAATGTTTTTATAAGGTTTTATCTATTATAATCCAGGCATATAGGAACATTTTTTTTCTGGTTTTGGCTCAAAAAGTCAAAAAATAAAACTCCATTGACGGGTGCCAGTGAGAGAAACGGTTTTTTATAACATGTTGTTCTATATATTGGGTAGTTGAAAAAGTCTTTTTGTATTTTATCATTAGATTTCATTGTATTTCTAGCGGATATCTAATCCTCGTTAGGTTGGTAAGGATTATCTAGGTTTTCGTCGACGTCAACTAATGGGAGGCCCAAGAAACATGCTGTTTCGACGGGGTTGGTGGGGCATAGAAGAAATGGCTATTCTGGATAAGTGGGAGTTTAACCTGCTCCTATATCCAGAATGAAGCTGTGAAAGGTTCACTCTCGTTTCTCGCGGCAACTCGAGCTCTTCGTCTGCAATAGGTGGTGGTTTGACTCTGCGAAAACATCCCACAGGAACTGCCTGAAGAGAACGAGCCTTGACTACGGGCCTCACTATGTATTTATGTAGGTGTTCAATAGGAGACATCAAGAGGCATCCTGTCGTAGTGCGGAGCGCAGTATTTTCACAAGTTTGAAGCTTCTTCATCTGCGTTCCACTGCATCTAGGCGACCATATTTGTGCGGCATAGTTGAGAGCCGGTCGGCTTTGTCCATTCCTCATGTGCTGCCGGCTAACAACTTGAGGATTTTGTTGCGGCTCTGTACTTTGGCAATAATCGCGGTGGTATGAGGAGTGAAGGACTGTCAAAAGTTACACCTAAAATCTTAGGATTATTTAAAAAAACTGGTGTATATCCTTTTGCGTACATATGTATATAGTATATACCGAACATACATATATTTGTTGGTATTCATAACATTTATGATTAAATACTTAACAAAAAATTTTACTTTACTTAAATGTTGCAATTTTTATCCACACTTATCAACTTCAGCTAAAGCAATTAGTTTGCTCATATTCGTCGATAGACAGAAAGTGCCTTGCAGCTTGAAATATATGTACATATGTACTAAACAAATAAATAATTTGCTGTTGTCACTTAAGTCCGCAGACATGTCAAAGAGTGCGAATAAAAATTCACATTTTTCAAAATTCATGCTAATAACTTAATCCATAATATTGCGAGTATCCATACACATGTCCATGTCCACATATGCAGATGTGGAACTTTCTTTTGCTGTATCTTTTTAAATGTTTTTAAGATGCTTAGAATTATAAAAATAATTGAAAAATATAAAAGAACAGCAGTGTTATTTATTTTATGCAAATCACACAAAATAAATTTTGTAGTCTTTTATACAGGCACATACATATGTATATACCATACCATAAATATGCATATCCATTCATATGTATCTATGTCCATTCATATGCATGTATGTACTATATGTATCTTCGTGGATATGTAAATTTTTGAAATCGTTTCCATTCTCTTGCTTTTTGGCGGTTGTGGTTAATTTCAAATAATTATCACACTTTTTCCGAGCAACCCACACAATGCAATATTTGTGAATGTGCATAATTGGCGAAAGCGGAAGTGTGGGGGGTACAACGCTAATGGCGTATATTTGGCTGACAATGGCATGGCGAACGACATACTGCGAGTGCAAGGTCATCAGTGGCGGCATATGGAAAATGATACAACGCAAAGGCGCCAATGTCAGTATGTAAAACATACGAGGGTGGTTCAAAAAGTAAAAAAATCTTCCATCTACAAATGCTGGGACCTAAAGACTGACCCTTTTGTTTGCTAGAACAAAGTCCATTCGAAACTCACTCCGATAATGATAGGGGAAAAGAGGTTACTAGATGTTAGGGTTAAATGTAGGTGGTAAGACCGGACAACAGTGCTATAAACTTCAAATTTTGTCTGAGTTTGAGTTTTTTGCATATTTGCATCACAGACACCTATCTGACCAATCAGGTCGGGGTGTTTGTGTGGTGTACGGTCTGAAGACTGGGTTCAGTTGCAAAGATTGCCCGAGGAACTCGGACATTAGGGATCTTGGAGGATTAGCTGGACTGACGAACACTTAGATGTTGGCGGTGTGATCTCCACTAGTCTAAATGCCGAACTGTTATGATCATTTGTGAGTGAACTGTTTAGGCGGTGAAGGGGTTTAACTGGGAATTACATGATTACATCTGACCACCAATTCAGAGCAGTATGAAGGCTCAACTGATAGTAATAAAGCCTACGAAGTCTGACCGGAGACTTAATTCTGGTACCAAGGGAGAAGAAGCCCTTGTAGTTCATTCCAACCCTGCTCATGCGAACTGGTCCATCAGGGAGCATCGTGATGGTTGTGGTTAAGACCCAAACGCGGGTAGAATTGACCCTTTGTCAGTTGAATGTGGAGCCTGGTGCCGGACCCAAAGCGCGGCAGATGTTTTACACATTTTAGATGGAACTGGCACCCAATCAAGGTGGTTAGTGTTACCATTCCAAACTGTCAATTGACATTTTCAGGGCGCTGATCAACGCATTGATTTGATCCGTTGTGCTTTTTAGCATTTTTGGATAAGTCTGTTGTCAGCGGATATGAGACGCTTATACTAAAAAATATTAATCTTTCCTTGAAGAACTTATCGGTCCAGCGCTGTAGAATCGTTAAATATATTTGTACAGAACTTATGTGCAAGCATACATATTTATTTGCCCACAATTGTGTTTTCCACATTTCGGCTATTTTTAATTAAACTCAAAGCACAGCAAATGCCATACGACAATTTATAAAATAACGCGGGCAAATACAAATTTTTATTTTCAATTCTGCGACATATGAAAATAAATACAGAAGATGAAGTGAAAATGAAAATTTCTGTTGAAACGCCGCAATAACACTGAACAGCAGATAATCAGATTGTTTGGCTAGAAAATTGTGAGGTTGCAACAACAAAAGCAAGAAAAACAAAATATATTATAATTTATTTGTCCAAAAAGACGCACACAGTCTAAACGCCACTAAATTTCGGCGAAATCTGAAAATTTTCAAAAAATTTCTAATTGCTTTCGCCAGCACACTCGCTCGCCCATATATTTCCATGCAACGAGCGCGTTCTTTCAAAGTTCAAATTATTTTCTCAACAAGCTGATAAAATTATCATAGTATTGCGTAAGAAGGAATATGAATAGTAATGGCAAAGTTTTGATTTTATAGTATCAAGTTTAAATATAATTTTCATTTACTATTTATATTTTTAATTCAAATTTCAGCTGCTTAATTGTGCTGTGTTGGGATTTTGTATGATCTTCAAGTAAAATTTTAGTCTTTCTATAAATGACATACAGGTGATATAATTTAATATCTGCTTAGTAAATCACAAAATCATATTATATATATACTAACAATAATATATTTGTCGACTCACCGAACTAAAACTTCTCATCAGAACTATTTTAATTGTTTATTACAATTTTTAAGGCGACCACGCCTAGCTCTACCCAAACCATGAGACACAATGCTATTATGATTTCTATGATTACAAAGCTATTGCCTCCCTCAATGACTCTTTATGAACACAATCTATAAATAGTAATTCGTGTATAGAAAAGTAGGTTTAGATTTTCGGAAACCGTCTGCGATATTTTTAGTATATTGAATATAAAAGGCCTGAAATATTTAAGCTATAAAACATACAAAGCCTTTTTCGGTCATACCCAAATGTCATACAAATATTCTTTTGGAACTATTCTAGCTATTCCAAACAGCTTATGATATCTTTTAAATTAATAAAAAATCTATACTGTACGTATATACATATATTTAGAAAGTTCTATGGACTCTTAAAAAATTGTAAGAAGATCCGACGTTTTCGAGCGAAATTTTATTCACATTGGGCATGTTAACAAGCAAAATTGACGCATTTGGGAAGAAGAGCGACCTGAAGAGATTTAAGAGTTGCCATTTCATCCAGAAAAACCAACGGTTTGGAGTGGTTTGTGGGCCGCTGAAATCATCGGTCCATATTTATTT